>JAIUZE010017134.1:11628-39495 GCA_022085475.1 Heliosperma pusillum | reverse complement strand
ATAAACATTCATTGTTAATTTACTTGAAAAACATTTTAACAAGTTTAGCATTCATATAATGACCTCTCACTAAATTATATAAATGATTCCAAGACCCATCTTTAAACAAAAATAGTCATCGCATGCTACCTTTATCTAGAAATGGTAAGTCATTACTTGACTAATTCTACTTTTAGAACTCTTGGTTGACGGATTTCAACTAAATCCATCTCCTAGTCCCAAGATAACGCTTATCTCGTTGAGTCCAATCCAATTTTAGCTTGTGATCGTATCACCCTACTTACCCGAGGTAAAAAGGGACCCACGAGCGTGGTAGCCCTAATGAACACGGGATTCATAAGTGTTACTAATTGGTAAGGCTAATCTCAATTTTTTTTTTTTTAAATATGTGAGAGATCTTGTCAATTTATTTATTAATTCCCTATAAGTGAACTAAGTCGGTGAATTGTGAATAACGTTGAATTGACAATAACGGTAAATAAAATGCATGTGTGACGATTTTGGCATGAGCGGAAATAAAGCAAGCAAACAAGCCATGATAAAATCCTAGTATGGCCACCTAGCTAATCAAATTAACTAGATAATTACAAATTCGGAAACCAACTCCTTGGTCCCTTGCCTCTTCACTTGGAATACCTTTCAAAATGGCACCGTCTTTTGAGGGAGTCACCGGTCTTCAAAAAATAATTACAAATATACAAATATACAAATTCCTATTATACATTTATTCTATGAAATGAAATTATTAAAATTATACAAACCGGCGATACGAGATCGCAATAAAATTACAACCAAACCGTTATTCCCTTACATTACGGGTAATAACGATTAAAATAACTAGGCCATACTAGGTACAAACTTTGCATAAATTATTAAATAAATGACATTCATTCATTCAAACATAAATAAAATAAATTGCTGCAAAATTCATGCCAAAATCGTCCTACAATTCATTCATGCTCATTGTAGCTCGATTTTTCCGGGATTTATTGATTTTTAACCATTAAAAATCACTATCAACATTTAAATCACATTTAAATTCAAACTAATTAACTAAACTATTTTAGAACTCAAAATTAGTCACTACTAATTTTGTTGGTCATTAATTAGATCGATTTGATTTCATTTGCTAAATATTACGGTTTAATCATAACAATTATGAAATAAAACCAAAATAAAATATAAACATCATAAAATTTGAAACCAAAAATTTTTTACATTCTGGAACAATTCCAAGAACTATAAAAATATAAAACAGTTTCTCAAAAAATTTAAATTAATTTTATGAACAAATAGCTTTGTATTTAATGGTTTTATCAAATAAAAACATTAGATATAGTAAAACAGTGAAACAAATTATGAAATTTCACCAAGAGTATCAAAATCAGAATATAAAATGTACAAAAAATTTTCAAGACCAGAAATGGACGTTTTAATTTTATGAACATTATAATCTCATATTATCGACTTTTATCGTATAAAAATCAATGAACATGCAATACATAAGTAAAAATCATGAAATTTTACATACAATATGTAAGAAATGCATGTGAGATCATATTAAAATTTCATGGCCAGAATCAACATGCAACTATTTTTAGTTAACTTTTAACTCATAAAATGCATGTTAACTCGGTTTAAACGCCAAAAATCAAAATAAATAGCAAATTAATCCCTAAAATCACGAAATTTGACCCCAAACATTTTGAGGTCAGTAGTCACATGCACCAAAAATTTTCGCGTCAGAAGCGTATTTTATACTCAAATCTTTGATTTTATTAGCTATCTTATACTTTAAATAAAATATGTCCAAATGAACATGCCATGGTTCAAGCTAAGCTCTGATACCACATGAAAGTACATAGAACTTAATAGACTCCTCTACTTATTGCTAACTTACTTGGAATTTAGTATTTAATGATCTTGTAACATTCATGCAAATAATACAAGACATTTAATACAAGAAGAAATCCTACATTGAGAAGGAATTAATTGGGACAACAAGACTCCTTCTTGTTGTTCTTGACTAATATATTGATGAAAAACAAGAATCTCCAAAGTAAGACCTTCTTCTCAAGTTTGCACCAAGATGACCCAAACAATCTACCCTTATTATTAACTAGATAATAAGATAGATGATATACTACTAATATTAGACTATATTACTACACTAGTAATACTTAGGAAATATTAGTATATGAGAGTTTTAGTGAGAAGAAGGATTTTAGAGATAAGTGTAAAATTGCACAAAATGAAGTGGTAAAAAATGAACAACAATTGGTCATTTTAAAGCCAATTTGGCCGGATCATGTTAGTCCAAAAAGGACTCTTATTTTGTTCAATTTGATCACATGCATTAGAGTGGAGTGTTGTAGTATAAGTGATGATTGTATTCTACTTGTTATGTCACTTTCAATTGGTAACTAAAGAGTGTAAACAAGAACAACAATCATCACCATGTAACTACAATATAACCGGCCATTATGGCCTAGTTTGGTCCATTTTGATTTTTGATATTTGTCTCACAAATACTTATTGATCCTATGGTTAATTATCTTGTATAATTAAGTGTTAATTTGATCATATAACAATTATATGACTCAATTAAATAAATAATATGTACTTAACATTTTAAGTAATATTTTACCATTATATCAATATATAATGGGTCCCACACTGCTTAGTTAATTTATTTTACAACTCCTTGTAAATATAATTAACTAATTACCTCTATCTCAAACCTCAACTAATTTAGTAATTTAACGATTAATTACTAAGTTAAATCTTATTTAATCGTATTAAAATAAGATATAAATTTATTAGTCAATTATCGCATAATTGAAAAATAAGCTTAATCGAATTTGAGTTCTTAACTCAATTTCTAACATTAACTCTCGTACATATCGAATATATGTAATGTACTAATTAACTGTATCGTATACAAATAATTAGTTACTATTTAGATTTCATCCTTTAGGTGTGACCGAAAGGGATCAGTTGATCACCGCCGTCAAACGACAATAACGTCAAACTCTAGTCAGCCAACCGTTATTGATTTACGTTAATTAACTCACTAATCATATATATAGTCAATAAATATCTCAATTATATTCCTTAATAAGATTTATTATGTGGCGCACTATTGTGGAGGACACCTACTCCAACACTTTGTACTTTGTTTGTCATTTTTCCGGTCTTATTGTTTTTCTTTCGCATGATAGTTATTGCATCATATTCCGCCTAAACCAAACTACCTACTACTACATAATTGCATGAAAATTGACTCATATAGATTGTATGTTAATTATCATGGACATCCAGATGTCACTCAAAATTCTAAAAGCTATCATCTTAGATTATTCGTTCTCAAAATGCTAGATCATTCGTTCACTTAAATGAATAAAATTAAAGCTGATGGACCTTCCTCTAAAATCCAAAATTGAGATTAGTCTTTATAGGGAAAACCGCTATGACTCCCTTCTTCATCGGTAGGCATATAGGACCTTACTCTCCATATGACCCCTTCTACGTTGGGTAAGTAGTATGTGTTGACCTATTTTACCTCAACATTAAAGTCCGAGTAATATCTCGTGATTATGATGGACTAAAGATAGAATTTACAGAAATTTATCGACCATGAGTTCTAAAAGTAGAATTAGCCAAGAAGTTGGCTTATCAATTTACAGAAATTGAGTCTTGGGATCATTTATATAATACTTGAGGGAGGTCAATTGTATAAATGCTAGAGTCTTCGCATTAATCGGTTTTGCATTAGACTTAATTAAAAACGATGAAAATGCTTATTATGTTTTATCTCCTTTCTCGCAGTGTAGCATTCATTTATATCGATAAAACTGTTATAACAAATGGCTGGACATGTTGATGCCCCTATGCCAAGTGCCACGCTCGCACGCGAATCCTGGCTTAAGATGTTCATGGACAACATGAATCAGTACACGCGACTGAAGAATAACGGGTCCAACTTTGCGGACTGGGAGGCTTCATTACGGAATGCTGCCATAGCTGACGGTAAGCTCAAGTACTTGACTGAGCCACTACCGCCTAACCCAGACCCCAATGCAGGAGCCAATGAATCACTTGCTTATAGTGATTTCGTAATGGAGGCGGGTGCGATAAAGAACGTACTCATCTTTTCAATGGATCCAATTTGCAAAGACGATTCATTGCCCAAGGTGAAAACAAGATTTTCACCACGCTCACTAACGAGTTCTCAAAAGCATCGCAGATCGTTATGTATGAGCTTACCACTCGCTTCTTTGAGGCGAAACTCCAGAAGGGCCAACCGGTTAGCCCACACATTCTCGATATGATCGAGAATCTCGAAAAACTGGAGGCACTTGATTGCAAAATCAAAGAGAGCGTGGTCATTGACCGCATGCTTCATTAACTCAATGATGGTTTTGCCCAATTTAGGGCAAAGTAATACATGAATGATTTGAAGAGAAATCCTCATCAGCTACACTCACTTCTCATACAGACTGAGAAGGATCTGAAATTGATCGAGTGGGAGCCTGAAGCAGGACGTTCTCATGATTGCAAACAAGGGTAAGGGTAAGGGCAAGGCTCAGGCCGACCTAGCTGTAGGGAGGCCGAAGTTCAAGAAGCCAGGAAAGGGCAAGAGTGGGCCTGTTGAGACTAGCAGTAGCTCACAAGGCAAGACAAAGAGCAAAGAAAACATGGAGTGCCACCATTGCCACAAGACTGGGCATTGGAGGCGGAACTGTCCTGTGTATGCTGAAGACGTAAAAGCAGGCCGCGTCACTCCTGTTGGTATGTCTTCTTTTATTCATATGATTGAGATTAACCATGCAAGTTTCGGAACTTGGGTACTTGATAGTGGTTGTGGTTCTCATCTGTGTAATCATTTGCAGGGCCTAAGAAACATCATAACTCTCGAAAAGGGTGATGTGGACTTGCCATTTCAGTGGGAGCATATGTAATCCATCTCCCGAGTGGATTTGAGTTATTTTTAAATAACTGTTACTATGTACCCAGTTTATCTTAAAACATTATTTCAGTTTCCGTACTCGATAAGGACGGTTTTTCATTTGTAATAAAAGATAATAGCTGTATTTTCTCTTTTAACGAAATGATTTATGGTAAAGCAGTTTCCATGAATGGGATTTATGTTTTAGATCAAACCAAAGATATATTGCATGTGAGTAATAAAAAGGTAAAGGTTGGTGACAAAGATCAAACCTATCTATGGCATTGCCGTATGGGACACATAAATGAAAAACGCGTGAAGAAGCTCGTTGACAATGGGACTATCTCCCCATTTGACTATGAATCTTTTGGCACGTGTGAATCATGTCTCATAGGCAAAATGACTCGAATTTCCTTCAAAGGTGTTGGAATGCGCGCTGCTGACCTATTAGTACTCATACATACTGATGTGTGTGGACCTATGTCAATCAACGCTAGAGATGGCTATAGATATTTTATCACTTTCATGGACGATTTGAGTAGATATGGATATGTCTACTTAATGAAGCACAAAAGTGAGTCCTTTGATAAGTTCAAGGAATACCAGAATAAGGTTGAAAACCAGCTGGGTAGAAAGATTAAAGCACTACGTTCAGATCGTGGTGGCGAATATCTTTCGAATGACTTTGATCAACACCTTAAAAACTGTGGTGTAGTACTACAGTTTACTCCACGTGGAACACCTCAATTAAATGGTGTGTCCGAATGGAGAAATCGAACATTACTTGATATGGTTCGATCCATGATGAGTCACACGGTTGTGCCTGATTCATTGTGGGGCTATGCTCTTTTGTCAGCTGCTCTTATACTTAACCGAAGTCCGTCTAAAGCTGTTGACAAGACTCCATTTGAAATGTGGAAGGGAACAGTCCCTACCTTGTCCTTTATTCGGGTTTGGGGCTGCGAGGCTTATGTCAAGTGGAGACACGAGGATAAGCTCGGCCCGCGATCGGTCAAGACATACTTTATTGGTTATCCAAAAGGAATGTTTGGTCATTACTTTTATTCGCCTACCGAACAACGTGTTTTTGTTGCGGCTAGTGCGAAGTTTCTAGAGAAAGAATTTCTCGAGAACAAGACGAGTGATAGAATCTTCGATCTATCGGAGATTCAAGAACCAACAACCGAGCGACCGATGGAGGAAGATGTTCTTTCATCTTCTGCTTCGGTTAATATTCCTGAGGAACCTAGAAGGCCGGGTAGAGTCTCCATACCTCCAGACAGATACATTGGTATGGTCGAGGAGAACGATAGAGACGATGTTTTGCTCCTAGAGAGTAACGAACCCGTTACCTATAAAGGAGCCATGACCTGTTCCGACTCAAAGCTATGGTTTCAGGCCATGCAATCCGAGATGGACTCTATGTATGAGAATGCCGTATGGGATCTGGTTGATTTGCCTGATAAGGTTCGGCCTCTTCAGTGCAAATGGCTTTACAAGATAAAGTTTTCCGTAGGGGGACAACCAGACACCTATAAGGCACGACTAGTGGCAAAATGTTTCACTCAAGTGCAAGGATTGCACTATGATGAAATTTTTGCACCCGTAGTCATGCTGCGTTCCATTCAGATAATCTTAGCGATTGCCGCTTTTCATGACTATGAAATTTGGCAGATGGACGTGAAAACCGCCTTCTTAAACGGTTATTTGGAGGAGGAGTTTTACATGGTACAACCCGAAGGTTTCATTGACCATAAAAATCTTAAGAAAGTGTGCAAGCTTAAGCGTTCCATTTATGGACTTAAGCAAGCTTCTCGGAGTTGGAATCATCGTTTCGACCAGGTCATAAAAGCAAATGGTTTCACTCGATCGGTTGAGGAACCATGCTTATATGTCAAGTCGAGTGGGAGTAAAATCGTTTTCTTGATATTGTATGTCGATGACATACTCTTGATATGGAATGATATTCCTCTCTTATCTTCGGTTAAGGTATGGTTAAAGAACCATTTCCAGATGAAAGATATGGGCGAGGCACAGCGCATATTGGGAATCCGTATCTACAGAGATAGATCACGACGGATGTTATCACTCAGTCAGGAGTCTTATATAGATAAGATTCTTGAAAGGTTCAGCATGACCAACTCCAAGAAGGGGTATCTTCCAATGACGTTTGGGATGCATTTGAGTAAAGCTCAGGCACCCAAGACATCTGAAGAGGTCGAGCGCATGAGTCGAATTCCTTATGCATCAGCTATAGGATCGATCATGTATGCCATGATATGCACACGGCCAGACGTGGCATATGCTTTGAGTATGACCAGTCGGTACCAAGGCAATCCAGGTGAAACACACTGGATGACTGTTAAAAATATCCTTAAGTACCTACGGAGGACTAAGGATTGGGTATTGACTTATGGTGGAGAGACTGAGCTTTGCGCAACCGGTTACGCAGATGCTAGCTTCCAAACGGATCGGGATGACTCGAATCTTAATATGGATTCGTATTTACTCTTAATGGCGCTGCGGTCAGCTGGAAAAGCTCCAAGCAGAGTGTTATAGCAGATTCTACGACTGAGTCCGAGTACTATGCCGCTTCAGAGGCTGCAAAGGAAGCTATATGGATGCGTCAATTCTTACAAGGACTTGCCATAGTTCCTAGTTCGAATGACCCGATCACCATCTATTGTGATAATAGAGGTGCCATCTTCCAGGCTAAGGAGCCTAAGTCTAGCAACAAATTTAGACATGTACTTCGGAAGGCTCACATGATCAGAGATTACGTGGAGCAAAAGGAGATAGTGATAGACAAGATTGCTACGGATGATAACATAGCAGATCCTCTCACTAAACCGTTAAGACATGATAAGCATGTAGGACACGTTACTTCCATGGGAATTAAACGTGTTCCTGAGTTGTATTAGCTGTTTGTATGAATTAGATACATCTTTTTCATATACTAATAATAACTTCATCGTATTGTTTTCATATTTTGTTTTTTCATGTGGATTGTATGGACAACATTGAACACCACAAAGTGAACTGAACAACATTATATGTGTTTTGGTCAGTAATCGCCTACATGAGCTGATAACTCTGGCTATTATATTGTTAAGTCGATTGATGGTGGGTTCAACGAGCCATAAGTCAAACTGTTGACTGATCGATCACAAATACGAGTTATAAGGATACCTCGTAGGACATTGTAATTAGTGACGACGTTATGGAGTCCTAAATGTTTAACAACATTCGGTGCCAGCTCGTGGATTGGACGTCCATAGTGTTCCTAGAGTCGATTCTTTTGACTATCGACTGTCTCTTGAGATTAAGGCAGTTTTTGGGTGACTTTGGTTTCTTTCTCACGGTCGACCGTAACAGGAGGCCAAGAAGATTTTTACTGGGTCATTTCATACTGTGCTTACATCTGCAGGATTCGAGTTGAGGAAAATATCCAACCCTTTATCAGGTTTTGTTATTTCTCAGGGCCACTCGAGGAGTAGTAACTGAAATGCATGGCCATGCTTGAATAATGATTCGTTTATCAGTTGAGTTACTCTCTAGTCGGGAAAACCACTCTTGATACTGATCACTTGTAAAATACGACCATTGTGAATGCGGACTTTGCAAATTGTTTTACATTGAGTGGGAGAAATTTAAGGATATGAGAATCGGTTATCGCACATACACTTGTAAGGACAAGTGGGAGATTATTGGAGCTAGTGTCCTCCACAGTTAGTGTGATAACAGCTAAGGTTCACATGGTATACTTTGTATTATAATCAGTTGATTAACGTTTATCGATAACGGTTGGCTTGCTAGATAAGTTTGACGTTATTGTCATTCAGATGGCGGTGATCAACTGATCCCTAAAAGTCACACCTAAAGGATGTGTTTGAGAGATGTGATTATTTGAGAAAATAATCATATTGATGCCTTATTAAATGAAGGAGAAGTGACGATAATAAGCTTGATCAAATATTAAGGTTAGGGTTTTGGGTGGTTACTTGGTGAGGAAGAAGAGTAGGTTGAATGAGAGTGAGTTAGGGTTAAGGGGGAGCATAAGGAGTAAGTGGAAAAATATGGGAAAAGCCCAAAAGCGTCTTAAGACGTAACTTACTCGGAATTTTGCGTAAAGTCCGAAAACGAACTCGGAAATTCTAAACTAGACACGGAAAATTTAATTCTAAACTAAACTAAATTTCGCTGAAAAGTATCTGTATAATATTTTTACTATAAAAATAGGGTACATTTGCGGGTGTTACAATCACCCCACCTTATAAAAAGTTTCGCCCTCGAAACTTGAGCGAAAGAAAGATACCTTAATCGAATATGCTTGGATATTTAATACGCATAGAAGCTTCCGTTTCGCATGTTTGTTCTTCAACATTGGCACATCTCCACAAAAATTTCACTAAGGGTACCACTTTACTTCTCAACTTCTTATCCTTGCGATCTAGGATACGGATCGGCTTCTCTTCAAAGGACAAGTTCGGTTCAAGCTCGGGCATTTCCGCTTGAAAGACATGACTTGGATCACTAATGTACTTCCTCAATTGAGAAACATGGAATACATCATGAACTTTAGCCAAATTCGGGGGCAAGTCCAACTTGTAAGCAACGGCACCAATCCTTTTCACAATATCAATGGGTCCAATGTATTTCGGGCTCAATTTACCCTTTACACCAAACCTTTTAACACCCTTCATTGGAGATACTTTCAAGAATACTTTATCTCCAACTTCAAATTCCAACGGTCTTCTTCGAACATCGGCTCAAGATTTTTGTCGGTCTTGAGCGGCTTTCATTCTATCACGAATGACCTTCACATTATCAATGGTTTAAACAAGAACAGCGGGACCTAAGTCACAAACATCACTCAATTGATCCCAACAAATAGGACTTCGACATTTTCTTCCATAAAGAGCTTCGTAAGGAGCCATCTTGATCGAGGCATGATAACTATTGTTGTAAGAAAACTCCACCAACGGTAGACTCTTTTCCCAACTAGATTGGAAGTCGAGTGCACAAGCCCTAAGCAAGTCTTCTAAAGTCTGAATAGTCCTCTCGGTCTGACCATCGGTAGCGGCATGAAATGCGGTACTCATCAACAACTTACTACCCATGGCTTCTTGTAAAGCCTTTCAAAATCTCGAACAAAACCTCGGATCTCGGTCGGATATGATCTCCTTGGGAACACCATGGTATCTAACGATCTCATCAACATAGGCTTTCGCTAGTCGATCTAAACTCCAAGTCTGTTTGATCGGAATGAATCTGGCACTCTTAGTCAAACGATCAACAATAACCCAAACGACATCTTTATTTCCAACGGTTCTTGGCAAAGCCATAAAAAAATCCATAGAAATAGATTCCCACTTCCATAGTGGAATATCCAAAGGTTGTAGCAATCCACCGGGCCTCTTGTGTTCAATCTTCACTTGTTGGCAAGTAAGACATCTTCCAACATAGGACACAACATCGCCTTTCAAATTCGGCCACCAAAATTGTAGCTTCAATTCTTTATACATCTTATCACCTCCGGGGTGGATAGAATAAGGAGAAAGGTGAGCTTCATCAAGAACTCGATTTCTCAAGTCAAGAGCATTAGGAACAAACAAACGGTCATGGAAACGAAGAACACCTTTGTCATCAATCTTGAAGTCTTTAGCTTTTCCTTCTAGAAGTTTAGCTTGAATACACTTGTAGGTAGGATCATCAACTTGGTTTTCGCGGATCTCACGGAGAAAAACAGGTTCGACAACCATAACAACAACATAATCAAATCCACGTTCCACGAATTCCAACTTCAACTTTCAAAACTCAATACAAAGATCATCGGGTAATACCCGCATAGCATTCAATGTATGAGAAGATTTCTTACTAAGAGCATCGGCAACAACATTTGCCTTCCCTTCATGGTATAACAACTCAAAATCATAGTTATTCACCAATTCCAACCATCTTCTTTGTCTCATATTCAACTCCTTTTGAGTAAATATGTACTTCAAACTTTTGTGATCGGTAAATATACGACAATGTACACCAATAAGGTAGTGTCTCTACACTTTCAAGGCATGAACGACAGCGGCTAATTCCAAATCATGAGTAGGGTAGTTCACTTCATGAACTCTCAACTGTCTCGAAGCATAAGCCACCACTTTCCTACTTTGCATAAGTACACAACCCAAACCCATCTTGGAAGTATCACAATAGACATTAAAGTCTACACCATCTTCAGGTAAAGTCAACACCGGAGCGGTAGTCAACCTTTTCTTTAAATCTTGAAAAGTGGCTTCACAAGCTTCATTCCATAGGAATTTGGTTTCTTTATTTAACAATTGGGTCATCGGTCTAGCAAGCTTTGAGAAATCTTTGACAAATCTACGGTAATAACCAGCTAAACCAACAAAACTTCGGACTTCTCTAACATCGCTCGGACTCTTCCAATCAACAACGGCCTCAATTTTAGAAGGATCCACCATTACACTTTCTTTAGAAATTACATGCCCAAGAAAGGACACCTTAGGTAACCAAAATTCACATTTGGAAAATTTGGCAAACCACTTTTAACGACGAAGAACACCCAAAATAGTCCTTAGATGAATAGCGTGCTCTTCTTCGGTCTTGGAGAAAATAAGGATGTCGTCAATGAACACCACCACACATTTGTCAAGATACTCACTAAATGTGCGGTTCATTTGATCCATAAAAATAGCGAGAGCACTAGTCAATCCAAATGGCATCACCTTGAACTCAAAGTGACCATATCTTGTACTAAAAGCGGTCTTCGGTATATCAACATCAGGAACGGGAATTTGGTGATAACCGGATCTCAAATCAATCTTGGAAAAAGTAGAAGCACCCATTAGTTGATCAAACAAATCTTCAATTCTTGGCAAAGGATACCTATTCTTGATTGAAATTTGGTTCAACTCACGGTAATCATTACAAAGCCTCATAGAACCATCTTTCTTCTTCACAAAGAGAACGGGAGCACCCCAAGGCGAGGCACTTGGTCGAATGAAACTCTTCTCAATCATATCATCAAGTTGCTTCCTTAACTCTTTCAATTCGGTTGGAGCCATACGGTAAGGAGCTTTGGCTATGGGTCCGGAACCAGGTACAAGATCAATGGAAAACTCAACATCACGCTCGGGAGGGATCCCGGGCAAGTCTTCGGGGAATACATCAACAAATTCACACACTATAGGTACATCTTCAATATTCGGTAAGGAGGTAGTTGAAGAAGTCACAATACATAAGAATGCTTGGTGACCCTTTCTTACCATACTCACCAACTTCATTGCGGAAATCAAAGACACACCTAATCGGGAATGAGATCCCTTATGGGTTATTCTATTTCCTAAAGGACTCTTTACATAAATATTTTGATCTCTACACTCGAATCTAGCATGGTATAACGCTAACCAATCAATACCTAAGATTACATCGAACTCTCCTAGAGGAAACTTAAGGAGATTAGAGCGAAAGATAGTACCCGCAATAGATATTGGGACATTTGGATAAAGAGTAGAACAAAAGATAATTTCTCCGGATGGTAAGGATATGGGAGTATCCTCACTAGATGTAGGCTTGATTGATAATTTATTAGCATAAGTTGAAGACACAAAGGACATAGAAGCACCGGTATCAAATAGAATAAGACACGTTTGCTCTAAAATTGAGAACATACCCGTGATTATCTCCGGATGAGCATCGGCTTCGGCTCGGCTTAGAACGAAGATAGAACCCTTAGGTTTGGCAATTGGAGGGGGCAACTTCCGATCGGGGCAATCATCATAACGGTGACCACTTTTTTGGCAAAAGAAGCAAACATAAGGTCGGTTGAAACAAGCTAAACCGGCTACATAAGCGACCTTGAGCTTGAGGAAGAGCATATGGCCTATGAGCCACGTTAGAAGTAGCTCGGGGAATGAAAGGAGCGGGAGCTCTTGTATTTGCATTTGGGGGAGGATTGAATCTCTTCTGGTTGGCATAAGAGTTGGAGGACGACGGAGTAAACGGCCTCTTCCCATATAAATTAGGCCTAGGAGTGAATGAAGGAGAGGGATTGTTCATCATTGCTTCATCTTTGATAGCCTCATGGAGTTCTCGGCCCATAGTGCATCATCATACAATTCTCCCAAAGGAAGTAGAATTCCACCTCACTCTTCTTTGGAGTAAATCACTAAGCTTGTTGCGGTAGTAGAAAGCTTGGTCTTCATCATCCTTGTTGAGCCTCGGTGCGAAATGAGCAAGCTTGTTGAATTGTGTGGTGAAGTCTTGTGCCGACAAGTCACCTTGCTTGAAGTCAATAAATTCCTTGAGCCTTTGTTGCTTGAGCTCCTTAGGATAAAAACGACCTTCAACTAGAGCTTTGAAACAAGCCCAATTGAAATCGTCTTCAAGAGTAGCGGTGGCATTAGTAATCGCCCACCAATTATCGGCTTCCCTTACAAGGAAGTGCTTTGCAATCCTTACCTTGTCCTCTTCACGGACTTGGTATAAATCAAATTGCTTCTCCATTTCTCGAAACCATTCTGATAGCTCGGTAGTGTCCGGCTCTCCACCGTAAGGTATAATCTTACTCCTGGCTATCTAGCTAGCCACCCAAGCGTAACCTCCCTGGTGATTGTCTTCTCTACGAGGAGGGGCTTGCTCGGCATGAGCATTAGCCGCATCTTGTTGATTCTTCAACACTTTTGTAAGAGCTTCTAGCATAACGTTCTCAACTAGTCGAGGTCTAACCATCTTCATAAGAAACAATAACAAAAGAAGTTAATCCTAACACTTAGCATAAACAAATAGACTACCAAGTAAAGTCCTTAACTTCTACCCATCTCTCATTTATTATTTCAAGGTCAAGTAGTTTATGTTTAGGGTTCACGTGTGTGCGTCGGTAGCATTAAAACTCTGATACCAACTGTGACAACCCTCGAGAATGCGGAAATAAAACATAACAAGCATGCGATTTATATAGCGGAAAATACGGTGTTTTTAAAACTTTTCACATGCTAAGATAAAAATACGAGGAATGTCAAATAATTACAAACCAAAGTAGAATATACTACAAAGAGACGAAGTCTCTCAAAATTTTATCAAATATCAAAGTTATTAACAAACTAGCTAAACAACGTCTAGAGGTGATACATCCAGGCCAACGCCCGCTAGCTCACACCCGAACCCAAAATACCACAAGCAAAAAGCCATCCAATCAAGCAAACTGTTCATCCATGAAAAACATGAACGCCACAGTCAGTGGGGAGTAACTCCGGGTTCTCCCAGCCATATCACAATAAACATACTTAAACGGTAATACGAAAGTAGAAGCATGCATATATAAATATACATGTGAAATACGAGAAGGAGAAATAGGCAATTCAATATATATAAAGATATAGGTACATGAAGTACAAAACCGCATCTCACCGTTAGCGGCATAAGTTTGATAAGATTGAGACTCGACAAACAAACCATGCCAAGTCATCCAAAGATCACAAATAACCAATCCTATAATCATCCATTCAAACGTACAAATACGTTGACAACATCTCTTACGGTAAATGACACGCACTAGCACCGTGTACATGGCAAGTATGATTAAAATCGCATCCACGGGATAAACATTTCCCTGAACGCATACACGATTCAAACATTTCGTATATGTAGAATAATTTCCTCCTGGTAGAACGATGATAATAATACGGTCCTAGTCTAAACCTGGCCAGACTCTCGGAATCACATTTTCCGATTCGACATGCGATAAACATTTCGCATCCAAGACTCGGTCAATCATAGACGCCGAGTACCCCAAATTCGGTCGACCTTCACGAAATAGGCGGAAAAGAGCACAAGCATCATAACAAGCGGTACGCTACATGCAATGACACCACCTCGCAAGTATACAACATTTGACGGTCGGGTCGATCAACGTAAAGCATTCGCCTCCCAACAACGTCGTCATATGCCCACTAACACATGCAATTAAGCAATAAGAATACACTCCTCGTTCCGACATTCCAGTCTTACGAACGTGGAGGTAGCCAGGGGAATGAGAGTACAAAGCACATAACAAATAGTGCTCAAACCATAACATGTGTAAAACCGACTCAAAGTGGGATATATGAAAAACCGTCACAAAACATGCGATACAAGCGAATGGAATATCATATATTCGAAACATTAATATTTAAAGTCATTACGTAAATTTATACGATAAACGAACCATCGGAAATATTATAAATGAAAACAGAAGAAAGAAAAGTAAATAGAACTCCAGCGTGTGCCAGCCGGTCAAGGGGACCGGCTGCCGGCTACCCGGCTGGCACCAATATCAACTTGAAAAATAATTGAATAAGCAGCGTGTCCCAGCCGGTTAAAGGGACCGGCTGCCGGGTACCCGGCTGGGACCAATATCATACGAGAAAATGAAGGCAAATTAAGATGTGTCTCAGCCGGTCGGCCGGCTGAGACGTAATCCATATTAAAATTTTACGTAACAACAATTCAACATCAGCCACTCCCCAGCCGGTCAGCTGACCGGCTGCCGGTCGGCCGGCTGGGGTGTATTATGCACGAAAATCTCAAATTTCACTAAGGCTCAACATACAACAATCACAATCTAACATCACAAATCATCAATTATCATTATCAATTATCAACTAACAAAAAATATCATCAACAACACAATTCCTATGATTACTAATCCTATTCTAAATATGATTCCTAACATAGAAAACACGTTAAAACACGTAAAGATATCGATTAACCCTTCACCGTTACCTTTTCGCGTCTTCAATCCTCGTCGAGGTCCTCTTCTACCAAGTAGTAGTCTTTGTCGATGTCTTGAAGGTCACCACCTACAATTAGATAATAAAAGATGAATATAATTCACCTTTGAGAAAGACGGATAAATTGAAAAGCGAGAAAGACGGTAATTTTATTACCAATTAAGATAGAGGACGATGAGAGGGAAAGAATAAGACGAACTTTAGTGAATTTGAGCGAGAAATGAAGGATTAGTGACGATAATAAGCTTGATCAAATATGGAGGTTAGGGTTTTGGGTGGTTACTTGGTGAGGAAGAAGAGTAGGTTGAATGAGAGTGAGTTAGGGTTAAGGGGGAGCATAAGGAGTAAGTGGAAAAATATGGGAAAAGCCCAAAAGCGTCTTAAGATGTAACTTACTCGGAATCTCGCGTAAAGTCCGAAAACGAACTCGGAAATTCTAAACTAGACACGAAAAATTTAATTCTAAACTAAAACTAAATTTCGCTGAAAAGTATCCGTATAATATTTTTACTATAAAAATAGGGTACATTTGCGGGTGTTACAGAATCGAACATCTAAACCCCAAATTTGATTCGAAGATGATAACCCGCTAATATTGAATTATTAGGGATCTAAGTCTAGAACAAAACGTTTTATGTGAAAGATAAATATGATTTACAGTTTATAAACAAAGAAAATAAAATTAGAGCGAGTTTACAGAAACTAGAGGAAGAAGAAGAAGAAGAAGAGCAGTAGCAGAGCAGCCTCTGAAAAAGGTGCAGCAGATGCTGCGATCCTTCCAGAAGGCAAAGCTGCTGCTGCGATTCTTCCTGACGTCAAGATCACTGCTAAAAGGTTTTATAAAATGGTTTTGATTAAAATCGGCTTTGAATTTATTTCTGACGTGAATCTTACATTATTAATAAATAATAAATAAAAATAAAATATGGGATTTATACCCTCATACTTACATGTTTGACGGGTACTTACATGTTTGACGAAAAAGATATTAACTAAGTTAACGTTTTAGCGATAGCTTGACTCGAATGTATGCAGAAAATGCCCTCGTTAAAGGACTAAAAAATCGATTGATTTATTGATTGATGATTGTGTAGTGGTCAATTGGTCGGTAATGCAAATGTGACAGGTACGCAGAAGGATCTAAGATTACGTGGTCGATTGATCAAGCATGTAGATGTCGAAAAGCTTAGAGCAAGGTCTAGAATGTAAACAGAGAAGACAAGAGCAGAACACTCGCATGCTTTAAAAGTGAGAACGGAGCTCTCCTTTTATAGTAGAAAATGTGAAGAGTTTTGGAATGACTCAAACTTTGGAAAGATATATTAAATATATTCTGAAAACAGATAAAATACGCTTGGGAAGGGGCGTAGCAGGAAGTGCGATCCTTCGAAGAGGCGCTGCACCTGCTGCGTCATTTCCCCAGAGGTGTGGTAGATTTCCACGTTTCTATTACGGAGTTGTGGTAGATCTATACTTCTCTTTTTAAAAGATACGAGATATATTTTATCAAAAAGATAGAATTTGAAGATTTAATAAAATATTCAGAATATTCTAGAGCGTTCCGACTCGGAATTTTAAAACGGTTTCTAGAAAATGAAGCGGTTTTCGACCCGGACTCCAAATGAACTCTAATGACTGTCAAAACGACCGTACCGGTGTGTAGATGGCAACCTAGGGGTAGACACAAGTGTTTGAGCTATGACTTGACGATAAACTTGTTGGAACTAGTGTCCTCCACAGTTAGTGTGATAACATGAATAAATCTCTTATAGGTTCACAGGGTATACTTAGTATTCTTATCAGTTGATTAACGTTTATCGATAACGGTTGGCTTGCTAGGAGTTTGACGTTATTATCATTTTAGTGGCGGTGATCAACTGGTCCCTAAAAGTCACACCTAAAGGATGTGTCTGAGAGATGTGATTATATGAATAATATAATCATAATGATGCCTTATTATATGACTAAAAGATTAGTCGATGGATATGACTAAAAGGTTAGTCAATGTAATGATAATACGATTATTTAATAACAATTAAATAATATTAGCTGAGACGAATTAAATGTAATTCGTAATTGAATATAAACCGTTATATTTAATCAATGTATATAATATAAGCTTAAACGAATTAAAATGTTAATTCGTAATTAAACATAATATGTTATATTTAATTAGCAAATTATAAATATACGGATATTTATAGTTGACGTATATATTATATTACATGCTAATATAACCGAAAAAGGAAAGAAAAAATAGTCTTTTTCTCTTTTATTTTTCGGTCCACAAGAGATAAAAATAAGATAAAAGATCTCCTATTATTCTCTTATGGTAACTAGGTCAAAAACCCTAATAACCAAGAGTAGTAAAAAGAGGAGAGACTCCTCCTTCTACCTTGGGAGGCACACGGCCGAAAGAGAGCAAGAGCACAAAGAAAAATTCGGATTTTTCTCTTGAATTCTCTCTATCATTCATCATCACACAAAAGAAAAATTAGCAGTAACTTTTCTCTAAAATTCTAGCACAAGCAAGGCATATCTTGGAGCATCTTGGGTGCAACAATTAGGAGAATATCGATTTCGATATTGTTCATAAGCCAATTTTTCTAGGACCAAAGGTTAATTCTAAATTCCTATAATTTTATATTATGCAATTCATTTATGACTCGTAATTCATATACTATAGTTTCATTATAATCCGTAAATTAATGACGAAATATACCGATATTTCTCACTAGTGGTATCAGAGCCAAGGGCTAAGAAAGGAAAAAAAAAAATTTCGTCTGTACTGTTCATCCGTATAAAAAAAAAAATTTTTTTTTTGCCTTTTTTTTTCCATTTTGATTCATTATAATTGTTGTTTGAAATAGATGTTGGTAATTTGTACCGATGAAAATATTAGTAACATCAAATTAAATTGTATATTTTTTTTTAAAAAAAATCCGTGGCTGCCAAAAGAAAAGAAAAAAAATTTTGTTTCGTTTTTTTTAGTTTTGGTCGAAAGTTTTTGTTATAATTCATTATAATGATAATGTTTTGTTTATTGTTGTGAAGAAGTTCACAATAATTGGATACCCAATTATTTTAAAGAGGTTTAAAATAATGTTGTATTAATTCATGTTAAAGAATATGAATTAAAATTGGATTATGTTTGGTTGGGATTATTGTGATTAATTAAGGAATTATCACATAATTTTGATCATTTTAAAAGGTGGTTTGGATAAATTACTCTTCATAATTAAAGAATTATGTCTTGAATGTTTAATTTATAGTTGATGCATTTTATCTTGTTGAATGAATGGTTGAATGGTTTAATTTACGTATTTTTGCAATCGGTTGTAATTTGTATTACCTAGTGTGGCCTTAGTTGATCATGTTTTCGTAATGATGGAAACATGATCTTTGATGTAATTTTGAGATCTCGAATCTCGATTTTATTTCTCATTAAATTATGTTTTTAAATTAGAATGCAAATAGGTTTATATTTTGTAATTTATTAAATGTATTTTGAGAAGAATAAAGATGGAGATCGGATTGCTCACTCCCGCTACATGGACCAAGATGGAACATCAAGACAAGCTTCTCGGGTCCAAATGGGTTGGATTCCAAAGTTGTATTTTTTTGTTCATTTTGGTAGATAGGCCACACTAGGACTTTGTAATATTTTTATGTATTTTTCCGTTCTTGTTGCTTTTTCATCACATGATAGTTAGTGCATTATATTCCGCCTAAACCAAACCACCTACTACTAAAATGCATGAAAATTGACTCATATAGTTTGAATGTTAGTTATCTTTGGACATAAAGATGTCACTCGAATTTAAGCCATCATTTTAGTTTATTCATTGTCGCATGCTAGATATTAGTTCACTTAAAATTGAATTAAAATAAAATTGATGGGATCTTCCTCTAAACCTAAAATTGAGACTAGTCTTTATAGGCCAAACTACTATGAATCCCTACTTCGTCGGTAGGCATATAGGACCTTACTCTCCATATGACCCCTTCTACGTTGGGTAAGTAGTGTGTGTTGACCTATTTTATCTCAACATTATAGTCCGAAGAGTTTCTCGTGATTATGATGGACTAAAGATAGAATTTACAGAAATTTATCGACCAAGAATTCTAAAGGTAGAACTAGCCAAGAGGTTGGCTTATCAATTTACAGATAATTGAGTCTTGGGATCATTTATATAATTCTTGAGGGAGGTCAATTGTATAAATGCTCGAGTCTTTGCATTAAAACAAATTTTGCACTAGACTTAAATTCAAATCGATGAGTATGCTTATTATGGTTTTTCTTCTTTTTCAGAGTAGAACTCGTTTATATTGATAATACTGCATATAACAAATGGCTGGAAATACTGATATCCCTATGCCAAGTGCCACGCTCGCGCGCGAATCCTGGCATAAAGCTTTTATGGACCACATGAATCAGTCCACCCGACTGAAGAATGACAGGTCCAACTTTGCGGACTGGGATGCGGCATTACGGAATGCTGCCATTGCTGACGGTAAGCTCAAGTACTTGACTGAGCCAATACCGCAAAACCCAGGCCCTAATGCGAGAGCAAACGAGACACTTGAATATAGTGACTTCGTTATGGAAGCGGGTGCGATAAAGAACGTACTCATCTTTGCAATGGAAAGCAATTTGCAAAGACGCTTCATTGCCCAAGGTGCAAACAAGATTTTCACCACGCTCACTAACGAATTCTCAAAAGCACCGAGGATCGTTACTTATGAGCATACCTGTCGCTTCTTTGAGGCGAAACTCCAGAAGGGCCAACCGGTTAGCCCACACATTCTTGATATGATTGAGATTGTCGAGAAACCGTGTGCTTCATTCACTTCATGATGGTTTTGCCCTTTTCAGGGCAAATTACTATATGAATGATATGAAGAAAAGTCTTCATCAGCTACACTCACTTCTCGTACAGACCAAGAATGATATGAAATTGAGTGGGAGCATGAAAAAAAGATGTTCTTATGATTTCCAATAAGGGCAAGGCTCGTGGCGACCTAGCTGTAGGAAAGCCAAAGTTTAAAAAGTCAGTAAACGGCAAGAGTGGGCCTGGTGAGACCAGTGGCTCACAAGGCAAGACAAAGAGCAAGGACAGTAACATGGAGTGCCATCATTGCCACAAGACTGGGCATTGGAGGAGGAACTGTCCCGTGTACCGTGAGGACATAAAAGCAGGACGCGTCACTTCTGTTGGTATGTCATCTTTTATTCATATGATTGAGATTAAGCATGCAAGTTTCGGAACTTGGGTACTTGATACTGGTTGTGGTTCTCATCTGTGTAATCATTTGCAGGGCCTAAGACACATCACACCTCTCGCAAAGGGTGATGTGGACCTGCGAGTGGGGAATGGAGCAAGAGTTGATGCAGTTTCAGTGGGAACATATGTAATCCAACTCCCGAGTGGTTTTGAGTTATATTTATATAACTGTTGCTATGTACCCAGTTTATCTAAGAACAATATTTCTGTTTCCGTACTAGATAAAGACGGTTTTTCATTTTCAATAAAAGACAATAGCTGTATTTTCACTTTTAATGATATGATTTATGGCAAAGCAGTTTCCATGAATGGAATTTATATATTAGATCAAACCACAGACATATTGCATGTGAATAATAAGAAATTAAAGGTTGGTGACAAAGATCAAACTTATCTATGGCAATGCCGTATGGGACACATAAATGAGAAACGTGTAAAGAAGCTCATTGACAATGGGACTATCTCCCCATTTGATTACGAATCATTTGGCACGTGTGAATCATGTCTTATCGGTAAAATGACTCGAATTTCCTTCAAAGGTGTTGGAATGCGCGCTAGTGACCTATTATGACTAATACATACTGATGTTTGTGGACCTATGTCAATAAACGCAAGAGACGGCTACAGATATTTTATCACTTTCACGGATGATTTGAGTAGATACGAATATGTCTACTTAATGAAGCATAAAAGTGAGTCCTTTGAAAAGTTCAAGGAATACCAGAATAAGGTTGAAAACCAACTGGGAAGAAAGATTAAAGCATTTCGTTCAGATCGTGGTGGCGAATATCTTTCAAATGAGTTTGATCAACACCTTAAAGACTGTGGTGTAGTATTACAGTTAACTCCACCTGGAACACCTCAATTAAATGGTGTGTCCGAACGGAGAAATCGAACATTACTTCATATGGTTCGATCCATGATGAGTCACACGGTAATACCTGATTCATTATGGGGTTATGCTCTTTTGTCAGCTGCTCTTATACTTAACCGATGTCCGTGTAAAGCTGTAGACAAGACTCCATATGAGTTATGGAAGGGAACGCTCCCTAACTTGTCCTTTATTCGGGTTTGAAGCTGTGAGGCTTATGTCAAGTGGAGACACGAGGATAAGCTCGACCCGCGATCGGTCAAGACATACTTTATTTGTTATCCAAAAGGAATGTTTGGTCATTACTTCTATTCGCCTACCGAACATCGAGTTTTTGTTGCGGCTAGTGCGAAGTTCTTAGAGAAAGAGTTTCTCGAGAATAAGTCAAGTAATAGAACCTACGATCTGTCGGAGATTCAAGAACCATCAACAGAGCAACCAATGGAGGAAGAGGTTCCTTCAACTTCTCCTACGGTTAACATCCCTATGGAACCTAGGAGGTCGGGTAGAGTCTCCATTCCTCCAGACAGATACATTGGGATTGTGACAACCCTCGCGAATGCGGAAAGATAAAACATACAAGCATGTGAATTACATAGCGGAAATATGAAGTTTTAAAAAATTTTATACATGCAAGGAAAGAATACGAGGAGTGTCATATATTACAATTTAAAGTACGAATTATACTACATCAAGAGACGAGGTCTCTCCAAAAAGTTAACAAGTAAAAGTGTTTAGCAAACAAGCTAAAATCGTCTAGAGGTGTTTTAATCCAGGGACAACGCCCGCTAGCTCACACCCGAACCCAAAATTTCAAGCAAAAAGCCATCCATGCATACAACCTGTTCATCCATGAAAAACATGAACGCCACAGTCAGTGGGGAGTAACTCCGGGTTCTCCCAGCCATATCACATTAAACGTACATAGAAGGTAATACAAAAGTAGAGCATGCATACATATAGATATACATGTGAGATACGATAAGGATAGATAGGCAATTCAATATATAATGATAAGAGCATATGGAATACAAAACCGAATCCATCATGTTATACAAAGACTCGGGGAAGACACTCTTAGGCAACCGAATACGCTCACTAGGGCTTGCATCTCACCGTTAGCGGTATAAGTTTGATAAGATTGAGACTCGACAAACAACCATGCCAAGTCATGCGATGATCACAATAAATCCATCATATTATCATCCATTCAAACGTACCAATACATTGACGATGCCCAATCATGCAATGACCATGAAAATAAGTCATGAAATCACGCATTCAATAACGACGACACAAAGACGACATCTCTCACGGTAAATGAAACGCACTAGCACCGTGTACATGGCAAGTATGATTCAACAGGCATCCACGAGATAAGCATTTCCTGAACGCATACACGATTCAATTCATTTCGTATATGTGGACTAATTTCCTCCCGGTAGGACATTGTGATAATAATACGGTTCCTAGTCTAAACCTGGCCAGACTCTCGGAATAAACGTTTTCCGATTCGACATGCGATAAACGTTTCGCATCCAAGACTCGGTCAATCATAGACGCCGAGTACCCCAAATTTCGGTAGATCAATTCACGAAAGAGGCGGAAAAGAGCTCAAGCCTCATAACAAGCGGTACGCTACATGCAAATAACACCACCTCGCAAGTACACAACATTTGACGGCCGGGTCGATCAACGCATAGCGTTCAACTCCCAACAACGTCGTCGTATGCCCACTAACACATGCAATTAAGCAGTAGGATACCTCCCCGTTCCGACATTCCAGCCTTACGAACGTGGAGGTAGCCAAGGGAATGAGAGTACAAAGCACATAACAAAATAGTGCTCAAACCGTAACCTTTGTAAAAACCGACTCAAAGTGGGACATATGAAAAACCGTCACCAAGCATGATAGTAGGGCATTATATAAATGTAACTATGATAAACATGAATCAATACATGATACATAAGCATTATACCAAGTTTAAGAAACATAATAAATAGGAAACATAGATCTTATCTCAAAACAACAAGTTTGGAAACTAACTAAAACAAGGGTCCACTTCAAACTGTCATAACTAGAGTTCTAGACATGCAAATGAAGATATTCCAAATGGAGGTCATATCTTATCCTCTAACGGTTCCAACGATGTCACAAGCCCAAAACAAGCAAGTAACGAAGAGATATGATCATTTTACGAAAAGGGGTCAGTGCAGTGAAACTGCACAAGTCACGACCGTGACTTGTATTTCACGCCCGTGAAACTCTCTGTTACGCAAGGGTATTTGGTCAGCCACTATTTCACGCCCGTGACATGAGTTTCACGACCGTGACTTGGGTCAAGACAACTCTAATTTGTTCTAAACTCAACCATCATCAACTATTATCATAAATCATCACTTCTCATATCAATTCTCATATCAATTCTCAACAAACAACAAGTATCATCATCAACAATCATCAACTAACAACAATCATTACCTTGAGAAAGACGGATAATTTAAAAACCGAGAAAGACGGTAATTTTATTACCAATACGGATAGAGGAAGATGAGAGGGGAAGAATAAGATGAACTTACGTGAATTTGAGCAAGAAACGAATGAAATATGACGAATCTAAGGTTGGATCAAAATGGAGGCAAGGTTTTTGGGATTTCTTAAGGAAGAAGAAATGTTTGAGTTGTGTTGGAATGAAATAGGTTAAGAGGAGTATGAGTTGTGTAAGGGAAAAAGTCAACCAAAAGTCAAAGACGGGTTTTACTTGAAAACTCGCGGAAATTCCAAATACGAACTCGGAAGTTCTAAATTCGACTCGGAAAATTTAATTCCAAATTAAAACTAAAATTCGCTGAAAAGTATCCGTATAATATTTTTACTATAAAAATAGGGTACATTTGCGGGTGTTACAATCACCCCACCTTTTAAAAAGTTTCGTCCTCGAAACTTGAGAGTAGAAACAAAAGTATCAAGGACAAGAATTGGTTTTCAAAATTAATACGAAAACTTTTATAAGGGAAAACATTTATGAAACGAGGTTCGTCTCGAAAATGGTTTAAGGAAATTTTTTCGTAAGTGCGAAACTTTATTTAGGAATCACAAGAGTGCCCGTCGCGAACAAGTACTCTAATTATCCAAATCAAATTAAAGTCGAAATAGTGAAAACGAAAATCAAATAAGCGTTAGTAAGTGTAGGACTAGTCACTAGACGTCTCCAATAAAAAGTCCAAACATCCAACCAAACGCAAAATCCAAACATAAAATCAAAAGAAATCCATTTTCTCCAAAAAGAGGGTACACAATCCATCTTTAGACTTCTTTGAAAAGTTAAATTAGAAATATAATATGGAAATTTGGAGGTTTTATCAAAGATAAAATCAATTAACAAGACATTACACGTACATAGAGCGACTCGCACAATTCACACACAATTCAGGGTAACAAAATATATACAAAACACGCAGAAATGAAACAAATCGAACTCTTTGGGATAGGAAGATCAAGATAAAGTCGGCAAGAAGATCTACAAGAATTCGACATCACTAACTCTACTAATAAACCAAATCCTCAAGAGAATGCAATTTACCCAATTTGCAACTCATCATTTTCAATCATCAGAAATCCTACAAAAATATTCCAAAATCACGAAAATTCAAGCCAATAACTTAATTATTCAGATCCATTTAGGATCTACAAAAGTCCATTGGCACGGTAGACTCCACAACTAACAATCCACATGAAAGATTCATTACATACTCTAATCTTCTTAGTTTCATCAAAACTCTTAATAGAAACCACCAACAAAGTATTTATATCTAGGGAAACATGATCGCTAACAACCACAAGGTAAAAGAGACTTACCATAAAATCCTCTGATCCAAGCTATTCCAAAACTCATTATCCTAAATTTACAATGAACTTTCTCATCTTCGAAAGTCAAAACACAATCAAAGCAACAAACATAATTATATAAGATTCAACTAGCCTCATCCAAAGTCTCCCGACAAAGGAAAATCCACAATCCATTATCGGTTATAAGGATTCTTTAATACGCCATAACATCCTTAATTCGATCATTACTACACTCGAAGCCTCAAGTATAAATAGTCACATTAGCAAACTATGGTGGTTACTAATTCTCAAGATAAATGGGTTCACCATTCTAGCTCTATAATCCATAACAACTGAGGACTCACTATCCAAGCTTGCAACGAACATTTCTCAATCTCAAACTATGATTCCTTAAGAATAAAAGAGAATTACTAATTCCAAACCACAAATGACCAATCACTTGGCAATCAGACAACCATTCAAATCATCTAGTTCGTCTAAAACTCAAAACATATCGGTCTTCGCTTATGAGATTATTCCTCGAATCTGGTCACAAATCTAAATTTCACAAGTAGTAAGATTCCTTTTTAGAGCGTAACAATTTAAGACAACAATTTCCCCAAACAACCTCCAAGGTAACTATTCCAATATCTCGCAACAACGAACTATTATTATGATCCACTCAATTCTCAAAATACCACTGCAATACAAATCTCCAATTCTAAAACCACTAAGAGAGGATATATTATCACTATTTGGATTCAACCTAGAGCTTAAGTCCTATTTCCCATGATGAAATACAATATGAATTTGTTCAATTCAAGGACACATATTCTAACCTAAGAATTCCAAAATACATTACACTTATTCTTTGAGTCTTACAAACGGAATATCCAATCCACTAGAGAAAAGATGAAGGAGCAACGAGATAGAAAGCGATACGGAATCTCAAGGAGAACACGAGAATAAATAAGGCACGAGATTGCAAGAGAGGAGCGCTGAAAATAACGAGGTCAAGGAAGGGACAAAGCAGATAGTAGCGTTATGAAGATATCTGAGTAAGAAAGAAGATACGAGCATGCGATTTCTTAAAGATCAATCTTGACAAAAACATTCAAGAATGGAAATGAAAAGGGACAATGGCACGAGTAAAGGTTTAAGGTTTAATCCACAAAATTTCTCGTTTCAAACCTAGGGTGATAGTAAAGCAACTCATCCCAATAACAAAGGTCTCTTACAAGGGACCATCGTACCACAAATCATCAGAGTAAGGTACACCTAGTTTTAACCAATCGATTACAACCCAATTCATCCATCCTTTCATATCACATGGATTCCCAATTGCGGAATTACAACTCAAGCATAGTAACATTCTCTCAACTCCATAATTTGACACATTCTCAAAGGTTTCAAAACCGAAAAACTAATAATGAATTCTCCATACTAATCTCTTTTCAACTCCTATGGCCCACAAGATAGAACACCGAACAGAACGTCATTATCAACATCATATAGCCCACGAGTTCATTAATAACAAAGTACAACCTCAAGTCAAACATCATCATTAACGTCCCAAGGTATTTCCATCATAGCGCACATCATCAAATCTCACTCATATCTATAATCCTCAAGTAATATGGTTCAACTTACCGAAACCTTACTACTTCAAACGAGTCTCCGATACCATAAGATAAGATCATATCTTTAAATCCAAGAACTATAGCCAAATGCTTTTCCACCAAGCCTATACTCACACACACACAATAAGAAACCACAAGAGGTCACTTAACCTCAAAAGTATTTCGCACCTCAAGATATCATTCAAAACTTCTTATTTACACCAATTAGACATATCATAAGCATGGTCTTCAAAACAATACTAAACTTCTAAGTCCAAAATACTAAATTACTAATGAGTTAAGAAGTCATAACCAACTCATTCAACCTTACACCATCGAATATCAAGAACTATTTACACACAAGTCATGGCAAGCATTAATACATTAAAATTATTAAACATACCTTACCACACTTTCCTCAAGGATACCAACTCTCACCACTACAGCGTCAAACTAGATCTACACCATTTTCCTCAAATCACAAATTCATTCTAACAAACACTAATATTCCACAAAGTCTAAAATTCT
>JAIUZE010017134.1:0-10799 GCA_022085475.1 Heliosperma pusillum | reverse complement strand
ACGTGATTTTTGAAGTGGTTCAGTTTCACAAGTCGAAAACTACGTCCACTATTCTCGATAAATAATCTTTAGTATCTTTCTCCGGATTACAAAAATTATCAACTCACTCGTATAATCAACTATGACTATAACTCAATGTGAGTATTGCTAAATACTCTATACTATCTTACGTTAATAAGAAAGTACAATATAACTCATACAGATTCTCGTTAAAGAATCCAATAACGTATTTCACGTGAGCGATTGACAAAGAAGATGCACGACTATTTTCGAAAAAAAAAAACACTAAAAATAATAAATATTTTGCTCAAGGTTTGCGTTAAAAACGATTTGTAAAAAATTCTCTCAATGTGTGACAACCCTCGCGAATGCGGAAATATAAAACATACAAGCATGTGAAACCATATGCGGAAATACGGTATTTTATAAAACTTTTATACATGCAAGTTAAATAAAACGAGGAATGTCAAAATATTACGAACTAAATACGGGAATACAACAAAGAGACGGGGTCTCTTAAAATGTTAGCAAAGAAAAAGTGTTTAGCAAAACTAGCTAATATCGTCTAGAGGTGAAACTTCCAGGGACAACGCCCGCTAGCTCACACCCGAACCCAAAATAGCATAAGCAAAAAGCCATCCATGCAAGCAACCTGTTCATTCATGAAAAACATGAACGCCACAATCAGTGGGTAGTAACTCCGGGTTCTCCCAGCCATATCACATTAAACGTACATAGAAGGAAATACAAAAGTAGAGCATGCATACATATAGATATACATGTGAGATACGATAAGGATAGATAGGCAATTCGATATATAATGATAAGAGCATAAGGATACAAATCCGAATCCATCATGTTATACAAAGACTCGGGGAAGACACTCTTAGGCAACCGAATACGCTCACTAGGGCTTGCATCTCACCGTTAGCGGTATAAGATTGATAAGATTGAGACTCGACAGACAAACCAAGTCAAGTCATGCGATTATCACAATAAATCCAACATATTATCATCCATTCACGAACCAAGACATTGACGGTGTCCAATCATGCAATGACCATGAACAATATCATGAAATCACGCATTCAAAGACGACACAAGACGACATCTCTCACGGTAAATGAAACGCACTAGCATCGTGTCCCAGCAAGAATGATTAACAGGCATCCACGGGATAACATTTCCCTGAACTCATACACGATGACATTTCGTATATGTAGACTAATTTCCTCCTGATAGCACGACGATAATAAATATCCGGTCCTAGTCTAAATCTGGCCAGAATCTCGGAATAAACCATTTTCCGATTCGACATGCGATGACGTTTCGCATCCAAGACTCGGTCTTACAAAGACGCCGCGAATACCCCAAATTCGGCGATAATTCACGAAAGAGCGTGAAAAGAGCTCAAGCCTCATAACAAGCGGTACGCTACATGCAAATAACACCACCTCGCAAGTACACAACATTTGACGGCCGGGTCGATCAACGCAATGCGTTCGCCTCCCAACAACGTTGTCGTATGCCCACTAACACATGCAATTACGCAGTAGGATACATCCCCGTTCCGACATTCCAGCCTTACGAACGTGGAGGTAGCCAAGGGAATGAGAGTACAAAGCACATAACAAAATAGTGCTCAAACCATAACCTTTGTAAAAACCGACTCAAAGTGGGACATATGAAAAACCGTCACCAAGCATGATAGTAGGGCATTATATAAATGTAACTATGATAAAAATGAATCAATTCATGATACATAAGCATTAGACCAAGTTTAAGAAACATAATAAAAAGGAAACATAGATCTTATCTCAAAACAACAAGTTTGGAAACTAACTAAAACAAGGGTCCACTTCAAACTGTCATAACTAGAGTTCTAGACATGCATATGCAGATATTCCAAATGGAGGTCATAGCTTATCCTATTATGGTTCCAACGGGATGTCACAAGCCCAAAACAAGCAAGTAACGAAGGAGATATGATCATTTTACGAAATGGGGTCAGTGTAGTGAAACTGCATAAGTCACGACCGTGACTTGTATTTCACGCCCGTGAAACTCTCTGTTACGCAAGGGTATTTGGTCAGCCACTATTTCACGCCCGTGACATGAGTTTCACGACCGTGACTTGGGTGAAGACAACTCCAATTTGTTCTCATATCAATTCTCATATCAATTCTCAACAAACAACAAGTATCATCATCAACAATCATCAACTAACAACAATCATCATCAATAACATGAATCCTAAGCTTTCTAATCGTATTCTAAATACGAATTCTAACATAGAAGCATGTAAAACACGTAAATGATATCGAGTAACCCTTCACCGTTACCTTTTCGCGTATTTAATCGATTTCTAAACCTTCCTAGTCTCCACCTACATACAATTAGATAATAAAAGATGAATATCATTCACCTTGAGAAAGACGGATAATTTAAAAAGCGAGAAAGACGGAAATTTTATTACCAATACGGATAGAGGAAGCTAAGAGGGGAAGAATAAGACGAACTTACGTGAATTTGAGCAAGAAACGAATGAAATATGACGAATCTAAGGTTGGATCAAAATGGAGGCAAGGGTTTTGGGATTTCTTAAGGAAGAAGAAATGTTTGAGTTGTGTTGGAATGAAATAGGTTAAGAGGAGTATGAGTTGTGTAAGGGAAAAAGTCAACCAAAAGTCAAAGACGAATTTTACTTGAAAACTCGCGGAAATTCCAAATACGAACTCGGAAATTCTAAATTCGAATCGGAAAATTAAATTCCAAATTAAAACTAAAATTCGCTGAAAAGTATCCGTATAATATTTTTACTATAAAAATAGGGTACATTTGCGGGTGTTACAGGTATGGTCGAGGAGAATGAGAGAGATAATGTTTTACTCCTAGAGAGTAACGAAGCCGCTACCTATAAAGGCGCCATGACCTGTTCCGACTCTAAGCTATGGCTTGAAGCCATGCAATCCGAGATGAAGTCCATGTATGAGAATGACGTATGGGATCTTGTTGATTTGCCTGATAAGGTACGGCCTCTTCAGTGCAAATGGTTTTATAAGATAAAACATTGCATAGAAGGACAACCAGACACCTATAAGGCAGGACTAGTGGCAAAAGGTTTCACTCAAGTGCAAGGATTGCATTATGATGAAATTTTTGCACCCGTAGTTATGCTCCGTTCCATTCGGATAATCTTAGCGATTGCCGCTTTTCATGACTATGAAATTTGGCAGATGGATGTGAAAACGGCCTTCTTAAACGGTTATTTAGAGGAGGAATTGCACATGGTACAACCCGAAGGTTTCATTGATCCTAAAAATCTTAAGAAAGTTTTCAACCTTAAGCGTTCCATTTATGGACTTAAGCAAGCTTCTCGGAGTTGGAATCATCATTTCGACCAGGTGATAAAAGATAATGGTTTCACTCGATCGGTCGAGGAACCATGCTTGTATGTCAAGTCGAGTGGGAGTAAGATTGTCTTCTTAATATTGTATGTTGATGACATACTCTTGATCGGGAATGACATCCCTCTCCTATCTTTGGTAAAAGTATGGTTAAAGAACCATTTCCAGATGAAATATCTGGGTGAGGCACAACGCATATTGGGGATCCGTATCTATAGAGATAGATCACGACGGATGTTATCACTCAGTCAGAAGTCTTATATAGATAAGATTCTTGAGAGGTTCAGCATGACCAACTCCAAGAAGGGGAACCTTCCAATGATTTCTGGGATGCATTTGAGTAAAGCTCAGGCACTCAAGACATCGGAAGAGGTCGAGCGCATGAGTCGTGTTCCTTATGCATCAGCTATAGGATCGATCATGTATGCCATGATATGCACACGTCCGGACGTGGCATATGCATTGAGTATGACGAGTCGGTACCAAAGCAATCCAGGTGAAACACACTTGATGGCTGTCAAAAACATCCTTAAGTACTTACGAAGGACTAAGGATTGGGTATTGACTTATGGAGGAGATACTGAGCTATGCGCAATCGGTTACGTAGATGCTAGCTTCCAAACAGATCGAGATGACTCGAAATCTTAGTCTGGATTCGTCTTTACTCTTAATGGCGCTGCGGTCAGTTAAAAAAGCTCCAAACAGAGTGTTATAGCAGATTTTATAACTAAGTCCGAGTACTATGCCGCTTCACAAGCTGCAAAGGAAGCTATATGGATGCGTTAGTTCTTACAAGGACTAACCGTAGTTCCTAGTTCGAATGACCCTATCACCATCTATTGTGATAATAGAGGTGCCATCTTCTAGGCTAAGGAGCCTAAGTCCAGCAACAAGTCTAGACATGTACTTCGGAAGGCTCACATGATCCGAGATTACGTGGAGCAAAAGGAGAGAGTGATTGACAAGATTGCTTCGGATGACAACATCGCGGACCCTCTCACTAAACCGTTAAAATATGATAAGCATGAAGGGCACGTTATTTCCATGGGAATTAAACGTATTCCTGAGTTGTAGTAGCTGTTTTATGTGGATTAGATAAATGTATCTTTTTCATGCACTATTTATAACATCATCGTATTGTTTCATATTTTGTTTTTCATGTGGATTGTACGACAACATTGAACGCCACAAAGTGAACTGAATTACATTATAATTGTTTTGGTCCGTAATCGCCTACATGAGCTGATAACTCTGGCAATTATACTGTGAAGTTGATTGATGGTGGGTTCAACGAGCCATAAGTCAAACGGTTGACTGATCGATCACAGATACGAGTTATAAAGATACCTCGTAGGACATCGTGACAACGTTATGGAGTCCTAAATGTTTCAGAACATTCGGTGTCAGGTTGTGGATAGGACGTCCATAGTGTTCCTAAGAGTCGATTCTTTTGACTATCGACTGTCTCTTGAGATTAAGGCAGTTTTTGGGTGACTTTGGTTTCTTTCTCATGGTCAACCGTAACAGGAGGCTCAGTAGATTTTTACTGGGTCATTTCATACTGTGCTTGTATCTGCAGGATTCGAGTTGAGGAAAATATCTAACCTTTATCAGGTTTTTTTATTTCTCAGGGAGATGGTGTTTCCTATAGAATGTGAAATGTCTCGCAATTGGGTTTTATCTAACGAATATCTGGGTTTTGGGATTATGATGTCTAAACTAACAAAAAGCATAAATGAAAACAAAATAAAAGCAATTGAAGACGAAAGCAATAAAGCAAATGATGAATTAACAATAATGAAAGCGATACAAGCACTTGTACCCAACAAATCCCTTGCATAGATAAAATAGAAATACCTAGGTGACGATCAACAACGAAAGCGATAACAATAATACAAATCCCTTGCATAGAATAATCGTTCCCTGAATTACAACACTTGTACCCAACAAAGTAGATTACAAAGATTGAAATTCTTATTGATCTAAGCTAAAGTTTTGATGTAGAAAGGACAGAAATAAACTAAGAACTAAAGATGAAAAGAAGAAGAAAATGATCTAAACTAGAATTTCTAAACTAAAGAGAAGAGAAAAGATTATTCTAAAGAGAATGTAGAAGAGATCTGTGAAGAGGATTGTGTGTTGTTGTGTGGCTGGAGCATCCTTTATATAGCATTAGGGTTTCGTGGGGAAGGGGTCGAGCATTGAACATATAGGACAAAAGAAGGAAGTTGAAGCAATTTGCTCGAAGCAGCAGGGATCCCCGATCGGGTACACACTTACCCGATCGGGTAAGTTGTCATCTAGGTCCTTTGACTCTCGTTTCATCTCCCCTTGCATATGACTTGACTTCCAACATCCCCCTTGACCTCTTGAGTCGGGTTTGTTGATAGGGTTTGATGTTGAATTATGAATTCTTCGCCTAACTGATTGATCTTCCGACAACTGCGAAACTGTCTTTACTTCTTCTATCTTTTTGAGTTAGTTAACTTTCTTGAAATGCCTTTGACATGGTCAAGCTTGCTTCTTCAAATCGTCGAGTTCTAGGCAAATGCTCGAGAATATAGAAAAAGGGCGTAGAAACGTCACTTTCCCTACAAAACAGGTTAGAACATAGGAATTCGCCTAGAAGACGATATTAGCTCATAAAATGGCTTAACAAAGCACAAATGACATACAAAACCAAGCTAAAATGGGGGTTAAAATCATACAAATATTCACTTATCACGCACATTACACTTGTAAGGACAAGTGGGAGATTGTGGAGGAGTGTCCTCCACAGTTAGTGTGATAACATGAATAAATATCTTACAGGTTCACAGGGTATACTTAGTATTCTTATCAGTTGATTAACGTTTATCGATAACGGTTGGCTTGCTAGGAGTTTGACGTTATTGTCATTTTAATGGCGGTGATCAAGTGGTCCCTAAAAGTCACACCTAAAGGATGTGTCTGAGAGATGTGATTATATGAATAATATAATCATATTGATGCCTTATTATATGACTAAAAGGTTAGTCGATGGATATGACTAAAAGGTTAGTCAATGTAATAATGATACGATTATTTAATAACGATTAAATAATATTAGCTGAGACGAATTAAATATAATTCGTAATTAAATATAAACCGTTATATCTAATCAATGTATATAATATAAGCTTAAACGAATTAAAATGTTAATTCATAATTAAACATAATATGTTATATTTAATTGGCAAATTATAAATATACGGATATTTATAGTTGACGTATATATTATATTACATGCTAATATAACCGAAAAAGGAAAGAAAAATAGTATTTTTCTCTCTTATTTTTCGGTCCATAAGAGATAAAAATAAGATAAAACATCTCCTATTATTCTCTTATGGTAACTAGGTCAAAAACCCTAATAACCAAGAGTAGTAAAAAGAGGAGAGACTCCTCCTTCTACCCTGGGAGGCACACGGCCGAAAGAGAGCAAGAGCACAAAGAAAAATTCGGATTTTTCTCTTAAATTCTCTCTATCATTCATCATCACACAAAAGAAAAATTAGCAGTAACTTTTCTCTAAAATTCTAGCACAAGCAAGGCATATCTCGGAGCATCTTGGGTGCAACAATTAGGAGAATATCGATTTTGATATTGTTCATAGGCCAAATTTGATAGGAGCAAAGGTTAATTCTAAATTCCTATAATTTTATATTATGCAATTCATTTATGACTCGTAATTCATATACTATAGTTTCGTTATAATCCGTAAATTAATGACGAAATATACCGATATTTCTTACAAAACTTACGAATTGTCATAAATCATTTCGCGTACTAAACATGCGGCCCAATTATCACTGGGTGGTTGGCGAAAGGTCTAGAAGTGAAATATCTACAGATCCCCCACTTTGACTGAGTCTTGGACAAGGCAAAAGTCAAAGTATAGCCATGAGGTCAATCGAAGATTACAACTGGCAACATTGGCGACGCGAAGCGGTTCAAAAGGTTTGAACCAAGGACCTGTCGTCGGGATCATTTTCAAGTTTGTCGACCATCGGGGAGGGTCGTTTAAAGTCCATTAGACTACGTATAAAAGCTCGCCAGCCATAAGAAGGAGTCATACCTAAGGCATCTTCTTATTTAGGATGAGTTACGATGTGAGGCTCGCCAGCCATCGAGTGGGGTGCCTCGTGAGGCTTGCTAGCCGTTTGAATGGGGCGCGTTATAAGGCTCATTAGCCGTTTGAATCGGGTGCGTTATGAGGCTCACCAGCTGTTTGAAAAAAGTGCGTTATGAGGCTCCCTAACCGCTTGAATATGGATCGTTTTAAGTCTCGCCAACCGCTTGAATATAGTGTGTTGTAAGGCTCGCCAGCCGCTTGAATAGGGTGCGTTATGAGGCTCGCCAACCGTTGAGAAGATATCATATGTGAGAATCTGCCTGTCTCTGTCCTTAGGCAAACTCTTGTTTGGGGAACAGATATATTGAAATAAATTTGCGAAACTTGATATATGGAAGTGTAACACCCGGAAATGTACCCTATTTTTCTAGTAGAAATATTTTACGAAATCTTTTCAGCAAATTTAAGTTTTAATTTATAATTTTATGTTTCGAGTCGAATTTAGATTTCCGAGTTTCGTATTTGGAATTTCGTGAGATTCCATGAAAATCCCGTCTTAATGCGAGTTTTGACTTTTCTTGACTTTTGAGTCGAGTTTTGACTTTTCTTGAACTTTTGAGTCGAGTTTGACTTCTCTTGACACTTCTCTGAGTCGAGTTTGACTTTTCTTGACTTTTGAGTCGAGTTTGACTTTTCTTGACTTTTGAGTCGAGTTTGACTTTTCTTGACTTCTGAGTCGAGTTTGACTTTTCTTGAATTTTAAGTCGTCTTTGACTTTTCTTGAATTTTAAGTCGTCTTTGACTTTCTTGAATTTTAGTCGTCTTTGAATTTCTTTATTTTTAGCCCGTTCTTTTGACTTTTGGTTGACTTTCCGACTCACCCTTTACTTATACTCCCTCATAACCTATTTTTCCCTCATTTTCCACTTACTCCTTCTTCCTCATCAACCCACCAAAACCTAAAAACCCTCTTTGATTCGATTTTAAAATCATCATACCGCATTCGTTCTTTGACGGAATTCACGTAAGTTCGTCTTATTCTTCCCCTCTTAGCTTCCTCTACCCGTATTGGTAATAAAATTACCGTCTTTCTCGCTTTTTAAATTATCTGTCTTTCTCAAGATGAATGATATTCGTCTTTTATTATCTAATTGTTTGTAGGTGGAGACTAGGAAAGCATAGTAACCGTTTAAAGACGCGTAAAGGTAACGGTGAAGGGTTACTCGGTATCATTTACGTGTTTTACATGATTTCCATGTTAGAATTCGTTTTTAGAATACAATTAGAAAGCTTAGAAATTATGATTTTGATGATGATTGTTGTTAGTTGATGATTGTTGATGATGAATATTGAATGTTGATAGTTGATAGAAGTGAATTATGAAAATTGGAAATGATAGAAATAGTGTTGTTGTTCTCGGGTGGACTCGTGCAAATTCACAGCACCGACCCTTTTTGGTAGAATGCTAATATCTCCTTCGTTACTTGTTTGTTTTGGGCTTGTGACCACTCGTTGGAACCGTAAGAGGATAAGCTATCACCTCGACTTGGAATTTCTGCATTCCCATATCTAGAACTCTAGGTATGACAGTTTGAAGTGAACCCTTGTTTAAGTTAGTTTCCAAACTTGTTGTTTTGGAGAGTTATCTATGTTTCTTATTTATTATGCTTCTTAAACTTGGTCTAATGCTTGGGTATCATGTATTGATTCATGTTTTGGATATATGATATTTCTTTGCCGTGTATTCACATGTTTTGTGACGGTTTTTGCTATGTCCCACTTTGAGTCGATTTTTACAAATGATACGGTTTGAGCACTATTTTGTCTTGTGCTTTGTACTCTCATTCCCTGGCTACCTTCCCGTTCGTAAGGCTGGAATGTCGGAACGGAGAGGTATCCTACTGCTTAAATGCATGTGTTAGTGGGCATACGACGACGTTGTTGGGAGTTGAACGCTATGCGTTGTTCGACCCGGCCGTCAAATGTTGTTTACTTGCGAGGTGGTGTTATTTGCATGTAGCGTACCGCATGTTATGAGGCTTGAGCTGTTTTTCCGCCTCTTTCGTGAATTGATCTACCGAATTTGGGGTACTCGGCATATATATTGTAAGACCGAGTCTTGGATGCGAAACGTCATCGCATGTCGAATCTGAACACGTTTATTCAGAATGATCCGGCCAGGTTTAGACTAAGGACCGGATATTTTATCGGCGTGCTACCAGGAGGAAAATAGTCTACATAGGCGAAATGTAAGCATCGCGTATGAGTTCAGGGAAATGTTTATCCCGTGGATGCCGTTAATCATTCTTGCTGGGACACGATGCTAGTGCGTTTCATTTACCGTGAGAGTTGTCGTCTTGTGTCGTCTTTGAATGCGTGATTTCATGATATTGTTCATGGTCATTGCACGATTGGACACCGTCAATGTCTTGGTTCGTGAATGGATGATAATATGTTGGATTTATTGTGATCATCGCATGACTTGACTTGGTTTGTCTGTCGAGTCTCCATCTTATCAATCTTATACCGCTAACGGTGAGATGCAAGCCCTAGTGAGCGTATTCGGTTGCCTAAGAGTGTCTTTCCGAGTCTTTGTATAACATGATGGATTCGGACTTGTACTTCATATGCTCTTATCATTATATATTGAATTGCCTATCTATCCTTATCGTATTTCACATGTATATCTATATATGCATGCTTCTACTTTTGTATTTCCTTTTATGTACGTTTAATGTGATATGGCTGGGAGAACCCAGAGTTACTCCCCACTGATTGTGGCGTTCATGTTTTTCATGAATGAACAGGTTGCTTGCATGGATGGCTTTTTGCTTTGACTATTTTGGGTTCGGGTGTGAGCTAGCGGGCGTTGTCCCGGGATGAAACACCTCTAGATGTTGTTTAGCTAGTTGCTAAATCTATTTCGAAAATACCCCATTTATTTCGAAAATACCCCATTTATTTCGAAAATACCCCATCTATTTTGTAAGATCACTTTCACATGTTAACCTTTTAGAGAGACTTCGTCTCTTGGTGTGGTATAATTCGTACTTTAGTTTGTAATATATGACACTCCTCGTATTCTTTCCTTGCATGTATAAAAGTTTTTAAAAACTTCATATTCCGCTATATATTCACATGCTTGTATGTTTTATCTTTCCGCATTCGCGAGGGTTGTCACAGTTGGTATCAGAGCTTTATCGCTCCCGACGCACACACGTGAACCCTAAACGTAAACTACTTGACCTTGAAATAATAAATGAGAGATGGGTAGACTTAAGGACCTAAGGTGGTAGTCT
>JAIUZE010017133.1:0-49919 GCA_022085475.1 Heliosperma pusillum | reverse complement strand
TTGAATTACAACTCTTGTACCCAACAAAGTAGATCACAAAGATTGAAATTCCTATTGATCTAAGCTAATGTTTTGATATGAAATGGACAGAAATAAACTAAGAACAAAAGACAAAAGAAGAAAATGATCTAAACTAGAAAGACTAAACTAAAGAGAAAAGAAAAGATTATTCTAAAGAGGATTTGTAAGAAGATTGTTGTATGGATGATTGTGTGTTGAGAAGAGAGGCTGGAGCATCTATATATAGCATTAGGGTTTTGTGGGGAAGGGGTCGAGCATTGAACACATAAGACAAAAATAGGAAGTTGAAGCATCATGCTCGGATCAGCAGGGATACCCGATCGGGTACACACTTACACGATCGGGTAAGTTGTCATCTGGAATCTTTTGACAAACGTTTCATCTTCCTTTGCTTTGACTTGACTTCCATCATCCCCCTTGACCTCTTCAATCGGGTTTGTTGATAGGGTTTGATGTAAAGCGATGAATTCTTTCGCCCAATTGATTGATCTTCCGACAACTACGAAACTGTCTTTGCTCCTTCTCTCTTTTGAGTTAGTGACCCTTCTTGAAATGCCTTTGACATGGTCAAGCTTGCTTCTTCAAATCGTCGGGTTCTAGGCAAATGCTCGGAAATATAGAAAAAGGGCGTAGAAACGTTACTTTCCCTACAAAACATGTTAGAACACATGAATTCGCCTAGAAGACGATATTAGCTCATAAAATGGCTTAACAAAGCACAAATGACATACAAAACCGAGCTAAAATGGGGGTTAAAATCATACAAATATTCACTTATCAAACTCCCCCAAGCTAAACCTTTGCTTGTCCTCAAGCAAACATAACAAACAATACCAGAACAAGGTTGCAAGCATTGGCTACTATACCATCAAGAAACAAATCTCAACGTAAAACCTTGAAAACATAATGAATCATAACCCAGAAACAACGTGGGAAAGAATGATACATAAACATGGCTGAGATTTACATAACGGCGTAGCACAAAGAATTTAACTACAGAATTTTCGGCTCTTGCATGATCTTTTGACAAATGGACTCTCACGGTACACTCGAACACTCATGTATGTAAAAGGTGATTTCTTTATGTGTAAATGTTTTTGAGACACTCACCTATCTACGACTTATGAAAATGTGTCCGCAGTCTAATATGGTAAACAATTCAAAACACAAGTCAAAGATCACAATGCACATAGAAAAGAAGCCGAAAAATAAGAAGAAGGCTTTGGGAAATGGGTGAAAGGTGGACAAAAAGTTATGGTCATGTGAAGGTTAGAATGAGCTAGAAACTGACCAATGATAAATGAATACTCAACCCAAACTTTCGATTAATTCCCAAAAGACGAATAACGAAGCCAGAAGTAACGAATTGGCTTATTACACACGAAACAAAAGGGTAAACTCCTTTTATTAATTTGACATTTTGAGGAGATACTCACAACTTCTTCTTTTATTTCTTTTTCTTTTTCCGATTTTTTCTATTTTCTTTCTTCTTTTCTTTTGAACATAACATCACTTTTTGAACAATTTCGTTCTTCCAAATTCACTTTGACAGATAAGAACAAATCTTCTCAAAAGAGCACCCATACACCATAGTCTAGCTACTAGCTCAAAAGGTAGGCAGTTTTTATTTGTAGTTATTATTTTTGTGAAGCATTTGTACGAAGGGGCTTATTTTGAGGGGCAAATTAAAGTGAAAAAGGCTTCAAATCTTAGTGAATCATGAATGCAATGCTTATAGAAATGAAATGAGAACCATACTTATGCGTTTTTGATGTGACGCAAATCATAAGGAGAAACTACACACGCCTAATTGGGATCGGGTATAGATGTACCGATCACTGGAGGCTCTACCTTACCGTATATGTAGTTTGCCAAAGTCAAGATCAAGCGTACTCATCTATAGATTCATTCCATGCCTAGTATGTACAAGACTTCCCCATGTATGCACAATTCAATGAATATTGAATCATTATGGTTTGAAAGCTCTAAGTTTGGGAAATGTAACATGATAGCATAATAAACAAGCAAGCAAAGCATGAAAAGCATTCAATGATGTTCAAAATTTTAAAATTTCTCTCTAAAATCTTCTCTTTCTTATTCAAAATTTGAAAAATATAACTAAAATGCAAAATGGGAAAATGCAATCCCTCCCCCAAGCTAAACATCACATTGTCCTCAATGTGAGCACAAAGTCTAAATATGCAACGAAATGCTTAATGGGAAGAAGGGTAAAAATGAAAGAAGAACGAAGCTTACTAGTCAGCGCGGACTCCCCCAAGCTAGTCTTTTGGACTTGACAAGGAAGGTCTTCATATATTCTTCAAAAACTCTTTCATCTGCAAAAGAATTCTAACAAAACAACGAAAAAGGGAAAACACGGGTTGCCTCCCGAGAAGCGCTTGTTTAACGTCCTGCTCGACGAATGTTTCTATGAAATCATTGGGTTGGGGATTGACGCTCCATATAGACAATATCTAAGCATCCGATGATAGAATTGCTATAGTAGAGTTTCAGTCTGTGTCCATTGACTTTGAATTTTTCACCATTGCTAGTCATTAGTTCCACATAGCCGTACTTACTCACATATGTGACAGTGAATGGCCCAGACCATCAGGATCGAAGTTTTCCCGGAAAAATTTTCAGACGGGAGTTGAAAAGAAGTACTTGGTCACCGACATTAAATTCTTTTTTAATTATCCTCTTGTCGTGCCAACGCTTCGTTTTATCTTTGTAGATCCTAGAGTTCTCATAAGCTTGCAAACGAAATTCTTCTAGCTCATTGAGTTGCAAAAGTCGTCTATCAGCGCTAAGCTTAGTGTCTAAGTTGAGTTCTTTGATAGCCTAGTAAGCTTTGTACTCTAACTTGACAGGAAGATGACAGGCCTTTCCATAAACCAATCGATAGGGAGATGTTCCAATCGGGGTTTTGAAAGCAGTGCGATAAGCCCATAAGGTGTCATCGAGCTTATTACTCCAATCAGTTCTGGATCTTGAGACTACTTTCTGAAGAATTGTTTTCAACTCTCTGTTTGAGACTTCTACTTGACCGCTGGTCTGAGGGTGGTAGGCTAATCCTCGTCTGTGATACACACCATATTTGGCAAGCAGAGTGTCTAACTGCTTTTCTCCGAAATGAGTCCCTCGATCACTTATCACGGCTCTGGGTACACCAAAACGCGGAAAGATGATCTTCTTAAATAGTCGTATCACAGCTCTAGCATCATTGGTGGGAGTGGCAATTGCTTCTACCCACTTAGAAACCTAGTCAACAGCGACTAAGATGTAACGATTTCTGTTAGAAGAAGGGAATTGTCCTTGATAGTCAATACCCCAGACATCGAATATTTCAACTTCTAATATGCCGTTTTGAGGCATTTCATGTCTCTTGGATATTTGACCCATTCGTTGACAAGCGTCACAAGCCATAACAAAGTCTTTGGAATCTTTAAACATCGAGGGCCAGAAAAACCCGGATTGAAAGACTTTGGCTACGGTCTTGGACGGACCATGATGACCACCATAAGCAGATGAGTGGCATCCTTCTAAAACTCCTTTTACTTCCCACTGGGGGATACATCGTCTATACAGACCATCTGAGCACTGCTTGAAAAGATAGGGGTCATCCCAAACAAAGAATTTTGCATCATGCAAAAATCTCTTTCTTTGGTTATAAGAAAGGTCAGAAGGTAGCTGGCGACTGACAAGAAAATTGGCCATATCAGCATATCAAGGAGAAGAGTCAACAATTGCCATTAATGAATCATCAGCAAACGAATCATTAATTGGCGTTGGTAATCCTATTTCAGTTACTCTTATCCTTGAGAGATGGTCAGCAACTACATTTTCTGCTCCTTTCTTATCCCGGATCTCTAGATCAAATTCTTGAAGAAGTAAGATCCATCGGATAAGCCGAGGTTTTGCCTCTTTCTTTGAAAGCAGATATTTCCAAGCAGCATGGTCAGTGTAAACAATGACTTTCGATCCTATAAGGTATGAACGGAATTTGTCTAAGGCGTAAACAATGGCAAGAAGTTCTTTTTCAGTGGTGGCATAGTTGATTTGGGCAGGATCTAAGGTTTTACTAGCATAGTAAATTGCATGAAGGAACTTTTTCTTTCTTTGACCCAAAACAACTCATACGGCATAATTACTCGCATCGCACATAAGTTCAAACGGAAGATTTCAATCAGGCGACTGGATTATAGGTGCGGTGATTAAAGCACGTTTGATCTTGTTGAATGCCTCAAGGCATTCCTTTGTGAAATTAAAAGTTGCATCCTTAAAAAGGAGCTCAGTCAGGGGCTTGGCCAATTTTGAAAAATCTTTAATAAATCATCGGTAGAAACCGGCGTGGCCAAGGAAACTCCTGATTCCTTTTACATTAGCAGGTGGTGGCAGTTGTTCAATAACTTGGATCTTAGCTCGATCCACTTCAATACCTGTCTCAGAAACGATGTGTCCTAAAACTACACCTTCGTTCACCATGAAATGACACTTTTCCCAATTGAGAACAAGGTCGGCTTCTTCACAGCGTTTTAGTACTTTGGATAGATTTGTCAAACAATTATCGAAGGAAATGCCATAGACGCTAAAGTCGTCCATGAATACTTCCATGATAGTTTCAACAAAATCGGAAAAGATACTGGTCATGCAACGCTGGAAAGTTGCAGGTGCATTACACAGGCCAAATGGCATTCGGCGATAAGCGAAAGTACCATAGGGACAGGTGAAAGTGGTTTTCTCTTGGTCCTCAGGGTGGATAGGAATTTGGAAAAATCCTGAGTAACCATCTAGATAGCAGAAATATTTGTGGCAAGCTAACCTCTCTAGCATTTGATCAATGAAGGGCAGAGGATAGTGATCTTTTTGAGTTGATTGATTCAACTTCCTGTAGTCAATACACATACGTCATCCTGTCACAATCCTTGTGGGGATGAGCTCATTCTTTTCATTCTTGACTACTGTTGTTCCTCCTTTCTTGGGAACAACTTGGACAGGGCTAACCCATTTCGAGTCAGAGATTGCGTAGATTATGCCAGCATCTAGCAATTTCATAACTTTAGCTTTAACTACTTCTTGCATATTTGGATTAAGACGGCGTTGACCTTGAACACAAGGTTTTTGGCCATCTTCTAAGTTGATTCTATGCATGCAAAAGTCAGGGCTTATGCCTGTGAGATCTTCAAGTTTGTAACCTATTGCCTTTCTATGTTTTTTCAAGACAGTCAATAGTGAGTTTAACTGATTTTCATCTAGGAGAGCACTCACTATGACTGGGCAATATTCAGATTCATCTAAAAAGGCATATTATAGATTTGAGGGAAGAGGTTTAAGTTCAGGTTTATGTACTTCTGCCTTGGCAGGAGTGTCGATTAAGCTTATGAACTCCTCAACTTCTTCAGATGGTATCTCTTTTCCAGTCAAGTCCCTTTCCAGCTCACTGATCTCAAAATTGTCGTTCTCAAAGATATCCTTTAACAATAAAATTGCTTCTAAAGGATCCTCAATTATTGATGGATACAGAGATTCATCAATGATTGAGTCGACAATGTCAAGGAAACAGCAAGGCTCTTCAAGCATAGGGCTCTTCATTGCACTGTTTAAGTTGTAGGCGACTTTATCATCACCTACTTCTAGTGTCAATTTTCCATTCTTGACATCGATTACTGCTCCCGCAGTGTGTAGAAATGGCCTTCCTAAAATGATAGGGATTTGCGAGTCTTCAGCCATATCTAACACTATGAAATCGACTGGAATGAAAAATCTCCCTACTTTGACAGACACGTCTTCTAAAACTCCCATAGGTTGTTTTAGAGAACGGTCTGCCATTTGCAGAGTGATACTAGTGCATTTGAGAATTCGCAGATGGAATAGGGCATGACGCTTACACTAGCACCTAGATCGCATAAAGCTTTATCGATTGTGTAGGTGCCTATAGTGCAAGGTATAGAGAAACTACCAGGATCCTTTAACTTAGAAGGGGACTTATTTTGCAATAACGCACTGCATTCAGCGGTGAATGCTATGATTTCAACATCATCTAAAGTCCTCTTTTTAGTTAAGATATTCTTCATGAACTTTGTGTAAGAAGGGATTTGAGTGATTAATTCAGTGAAGGGAACCGTTACTTGGAGGTTTTTGACTACTTCCATGAATTTGCTGAATTGGGTTTCCTTATGATTTCTCCTCAACCGTTGGGGAAATGGAACTTAAATTTTTATGGGTTCTTTTTCAGGTTCATCCTTCTTTTCGGGTTTGTTTTCCGCTTCCTTAGCGGTGGATGGTTGGGTTTCTTTTTTACTCTCTACTTGTGTAGGCTCAACTATTGGTTCTTTGGTTTGCTAGGGTTCCGTATAAGTGGTACCACTCCTAAGGGTGATAGCATTTGCGGTGTCCCTCGGTTGCTCACCATGAGGTGGGAGTTGGCCTTGTTTTCTTTGGGCATTAAAGGCAGCCAATTGGGCCATTTGAGTTTCAAGCATCTTGATGGCAGCACTTTGAGCTTGATCACTCTTTTGGAGTTGAGCAAACATTGAATCTTGTTTTTGAACAACTTGAAGAAGCATGGATTCAATTTTGCTCAAGCTTGAGTCATTAGGTTGGCCTTGAATTTGAGGTGGTTGGTTGAAGTTAGGTTGGAATGAAGGTCTCTGGTTTTGAAAACCAGGTGGATTGTAAGGCTTCTGTTGGTGTGGTATGAATGGTTGTTGAATTTGTTGTTGGGGATTTTGAATGTTGGTGCTTTTGTAGGACAAAAAAGGATGGTTTTTTGTGTTTTCATTATAGAAGTTTGAGAAAGCATTGCCTTGCCTATATCCTTGATATGCACTGACTTGCTCTATCAAACTTTTACATTCTTGAAAACTATGCCCTCCAACCCCACATGTCTCACATACCACTACGTGGTTAGTGACGTTGACATGCTCCTTGGATTGGGAAGAGCTTCCTACTTGTTGCTGCAGAAGGGTTAATTGGGCTTCTAGGAGTGCTACTTTACTTGAATCGTCCTGCTTGGTTTTTAGTGGCATAGCACGCGAGTTGCTATACTGAGAATCGTGGATTGCCATTGACTCGATAGTTGTACTAGCTATTTCTACATCGATTTGATCGAAACGACCATTGTTAGCGGAGTCGAGGATACGACGCGATTCGCCACAACAACCGTTGTAGAAGGTGATAGCTAAGAACCATGAATCAAGGCCATGATGAGGGCATTATCTTTGTAATTCTTTGTACCTTTCCCATGCCTCATAAAGGCTTTCATCGCCTCTCTGACGAAATCCAGTAATTTGACTCCGTAAGAGTGCGGTTCGTTCTGGTGGGAAGTACTTTTGATAGAAAGCAAGAGCTAGACCATCCCAGTCGACTATTCCTAAGGCAACTCGGTCAAGACTATTGATCCAGAGTTTTGCCTTTCCTCTTAAAGAGAAGGGAAAGAGCATTTCTCTAATCTGTTCTTGGGATACTCCAGTTTGTCTAATCGTGGAGAAATAGTCACAGAAGTTTTGGATATGAAGGTTGGGATCTTCTGTGGCATTGCCACCAAATTGATTTCTTTCTATTAGATTGATGAAGGCAGGTTTGATTTCGAAGTTTTGGGCAGTAATTTGAGGTGTAGCGATACCCCTTGGAAGTGTATCTGCAGTGGGTTTGGAATGGTCGGAAAGTTGAACCATTTTCTTTTGTGAAGATGAAGATGGAGTGTTGATTGAAGGTTGATTGATTTTTGGGAATGGAGATGAGAATGGATCTTCTTCTCCTTCAAGATTAGGTAGAATATCCAAGTATTTCTCACGAATACGATCTAAACTTGAAATATCAGAAACTTTTGAAAATTCGTTGAATAGCTTTAATTTCCTACGCAGAGTTCTTTCTAGTTCGGGGTCTAAAGGAATAGGGGTCCCTAGTCTAGAAGATCTGGGCATAAGATTGAAAAGCTAAGATGAAAAATCAAGAGAGGTCTAAAGGAATTTGGGTTCCTAAAGACTAGATAAAACTAATTGCGATAAAAATCACAAGAAAAAGGAAAACTAAATCGTGCTCCCCGGCAACGGCGCCAAAATTTGATCGGGCCTGTCTGAAGCCCAATACAAAGATAAATTACCCAGACTAGGCTAATAACAAATTAATGTAACTAGGGAAGTAGGGGTCGATCCTCAGGGAGATGGTGTTTCCTATGGATTGTGAATCGTCTCACAATTGAGTTTTATCTAACGATTTTCTGGGTTTTGAGGTTTTGAATTCTAAACTAATAAAGAACATAAATAAAAACAAAATAAGAGCAAACTAAAATGAAAACAATAAAGTAAATGATGAATTAACAATAATGAGAAGCATCTAGGGAAGTAGGTTCACACATGTAGATTGACATATTGATGAAATTGGATTTAGGATAAGCAAATAATTCATTGCGAGTTCGTAAGAATGATGTGTTCATTACAATCATAGATCAGATGGTCTAGCAGGCTTTTAGGCAATTTACTAGGTCTAATCTACCATGTCATACTTTGTCTATTCAATTCACGTATTTCTACTTTGGAAAAGAATTCCATTTTAGTCAATGATTTTGATCAGGAATCGTTAACTATCGTTATAGTCCAAACATGCATAGACACACTGTTTTAAAAGCACAATTTCTTTTATCCAATTATCATCTTTTAATCAATCCAACATGGCTACCCTACACCCTAGAAAGGTGACTACTCACTCATGATAATGTTTATACCTAAGATGATATTAACAATGAAAACTAGGATATACATGTTTAGTTGGTTTTTGACAATAATTTAAGACTCTTTATAAGGCGATAATAACGACGCTTTTTGACAATCTAAGAAATGAAACTATGATTATAACAACATGAAAATGAATCTAAGATATTATGAATAGAAAATAACGATAAAAATAGAAAACAATAAAGGACAATAAACAAAGGATAAATTAGAAGTACCTAGGTGACGATCAACAACGAAAGCGATAACAATAATAGAAATCCCTCGCATAGAATAATCGTACCTTGAATTACAACTCTTGTACCCAACAAAGTAGATCACAAAGATTGAAATTCCTATTGATCTAAGCTAATGTTTTGTTATGAAATGGACAAAAATAAACTAAGAACAAAAGACAAAAGAAGAAAGTAATCTAAACTAGAAAGACTAAACTAAAGAGAAAAGAAAAGATTATTCTAAAGAGGATATGTAAAGAAGATTGTTGTGAGTTGTGTGTTTTGAGAAGAGGGGCTGGAGCATCTATATATAGCATTAGGGTTTCGTGGAGAAGAGGTCGAGCATTGAACACATAAGACAAAAATAGGAAGTTGAAGCATCATGCTCGGATCAGCAGGGATACCCGATCGGGTACACACTTACCCGATCGGGTAAGTGGACATCTAGAAGCTCTTGACTAACGTTTCATCTTCCTTTGCTTTGACTTAACTTCCATCATCCCCCTTGACCTCTTCAATCGGGTTTGTTGATAGGGTTTGATGTAAAGCGATGAATTCTCTCGCCTAATTGATTGATCCTCCGACAACTACGAAACTGTCTTTGCTTCTTCTCTCTTTTGAGTTAGTGAACCTTCTTGAAATGCCTTTGACATGGTCAAGCTTGCTTCTTCAAATCGTCGGGTTTTAGGCAAATGCTCGGAAATATAGAAAAAGGGCGTAAAAACGTCACTTTCCCTACAAAACAGGTTAGAACACAGGAATTCGCCTAGAACACGATATTAGCTCATAAAATGGCTTAACAAATCACAAATGACATACAAAACCGAGATAAAATGGGGGTTAAAATCATACAAATATTCACTTATTAGTGCTGTCAAGGATTATATGTCTATCAAAGGCATCAATTCAGAGATGTTCTTAAGGATCTTTCCTTCATCTCTTGACACCATTCCTAAGAAATGGTTCTATTCCCTATATCACAAGAAGATTGCAACTTGGGATGATGATGCAATTGAATTCACCAAAAAATATGCAGACAATGCTGAAATTCAAGTTAACATGCGTACTCTAAAGGTTCTTACCCAAAATGAGAAGGAAGGTTTCACCGACTTCCTACGTAGGTGGAGGAAGACTAGTGCACAACTGGTCGAACGTCCAGATGAAGCCACTATTGTGGAAAACTTCGTGGACAATCTAAGAGCCATTTATAAGAACCACCTGAGATACCAAAACATAAAGTCTTGTAAAGACTTAACTGTGTTAGGGACCAGAATCGAAGATGACATCCGAAAGGGACTCTTGTCTAAAATGGTAGGTCGCGAGTATCAAGGCTCAACAAGTCATTCTTATGGCTCTACTAACAAGACCGATGAGGTCAATCTTGTTGAATCGCCCAGAAAGAACAACCCTCAAAGGAAGTTCACAAACATCTGTGACACATACTCCAATGCGTTGAAAAGAATGACTCAACAAGGCAAGCTCCAGCCTGTAGGACCTATACCTGACCCGGAAAAGAAAAATAGGTTCTGGGATGAGAACGCTTACTGTGAGTATTATAGAGGCAATGGGCATGACACAGAGAAATGCTTCAAATTGAAGCATGTCCTTCAAGATATGATTGAGGATGGGCGTCTACCCATACCCTAGGAGGCAAACTCAACAACACTAAGAATCCTCTTGGAATTCTAATGATCACGGATGAAGAATCCACCTTGGATTGCTCACACCTCATCTCCCCAGTTGAAGATGAAATTAACATGCTCGAAAATGAAGGTGTACCACGAGCTCCAGTCCTATCCCAACAATCAAAAATGCAAGAGGTGATCACAAGATGTGACAACCTGGTTGAACGAGTCATCACTTTAATTTAGAAGCTGAAATCATCAGTTTGAAAGAACTCAATACCGTCAACGGAATATGGGCCCTGATAATGAGGATGAGTACCTCACAAAACATTCTCAAACTAAAGATAGCGAAGATAAAGATATATACTATCTTACTCGATCAGGACACCCTTATCAAAGTGTCCCTCAGAACAGTCCTACTACTAATGGTCCAGTTACTAACACCACTGTCGTCACCCAAAGGATGGCGAGGGTACATCTACTGACCATATACTAAAGCAACTACAGAAGACAAATGTTGATCTTTCAATCTGGCGATTAGTTGCAAGTTCATTTCCCCCATCGTCAGGCTTTACTACAAGCATTGACAAAGCTAAACGTAGCACAAGACTCTACACCTGACGATGTAGTCAACTTGGTCCTCCAAGATGCAGTCAAGTTAAGTAACCTATTTACTTTCTCATATGAAGACTTGCCTCCTTCCGGGGCTAGTCACAACCTCGCTCTGTATATCACTGATAAAACGATATTTATTATTATTTATACCCCTTATTTATATATTTTTATGATCGTCTGTCGCATTATTTGAGTTATCTACTATACATTTGCTCATTTCGGGATTTAATTACGGAATTATTATTTTAAATATAAATGGGCTAACTAAAGTGTGTTTTGGTGTACCATATTACTCACTCATTGGGAGATGGGCCCAATTATATTAATTGGATCAAAAGTGAATAAAGCATGAGCTAAGAGAAAGACCAAACTAATATCAATTGAACGGTGGGCTTTCATTATGGATCCAAAGCAAATTGAAACAAGGAAGACGTGCAACAAGTCTGTCATAAGCAAGAAATAGAAAACCAAAAGGGATATACAAAGAAGGGTACTAACATTAATAAAAAGAAGCCAGAGATCAGAGAAGCTACGGGAAGAACAAGAACTCCACTCCGTCTCAAATTCTATCTACTTTTCGTATTTCAATTCACAAACTCTATCCTATTTCTTGCAAAATATATCTGTAATCTATCTAGAATCTGACCCCAAGTCGAGTATAAATACCCGTCTCAGTATCAGAATAGAGAGAGGTGAATACCCATATATTTAATAGAGAAAGATGAGCGAAACGAGTGATGGTTCAATCATTTCGGTCACAATATGAAGATGAAGCAGTTATCGGAAGTAGTCTTAGTACACGTCCGAGTACGGGTGGATTCCGGTTCGATCGGAGGTGCGAAATCCGAGGGCCGTGCTGCGAATTCTGGACAATAAAATAAGTTCTTCTTACTTCTTCTTGTGCCTAATTTATTGGTTGAATTCGTTGATTAAATTTAGTGTTTGAAAATTGTTGGTTGTTTATAATCTTCAGTTATTTTTATCCAACATTTTACTCGTATTAATTATAAGTTCCAATTTCAGTTTATAATTTGTTATCTTATTATGGTCTGGAATTGCTAACTATGTTAATTATATGATTCTGGCTTAGTTCGAGTTGTATAATCCGACTAGTGACTAGCTTTAATTAATCTCTGCAAATTGGGGTAGTTTGGTTAGGATTAATATTTGGTCTGTTAATCAGTTAGGTACTGACGATATTTAAATGGTTAATTGGATTAATGATGTCTTCTTAGTTCAATAATGCTTCTAATCCGGTCTTTAGTAGGGTGTGACAAACTTACACGGTTGGTTAGTTTAGAATCGGTCTAGGCTTAGTTCAGGTCGGTTGTAATTAAGAGAAGATATGCAGTTCTTGTTATCTTGAATTCCGCCATTAATCTATAAATAAATGAAAGCGTTGACGTAAATAAATATCGGTTGCCAAGCTAAAATTACCATGAGAATATGTGCTTAATCAGGTATTCAACTTCACTGTTAGACATTAGTATTTAGTTATATTAGTTCATTAAATTTACCAATGAAACCCCCCTTATCGTAAATATGTTAATAGCCGTAAATAATAGTATATATGTAGGTTAGTTAATAAATTTTACTAGATAGTTAATTAGTTTTTCCAGTCTCTCCGTGGGATCGGCCCTACTTATCCTTTACTATGTTTATATTTTTGAGGTTAAGATAGGTAAATAAATTGTTAATTTGTATGCGCAAACGAACGACACGTATCAATCACAATCATGTGCCTAAACAAGAATATACCAATGACTTTGGTAGATAATGGCTCCGCAGTGAATGTCATGCCACTAAAGACAACACGTAAGTTAGGCATGAAAAAATCAGATTGGGCTCTTACCAACCAAGGTGTTCGAGCATATGACAGCACACGACGTAAGGTAGTAGAGCTAGTCAACCTCACCATAGCCACTGGGTAAATTGAGCGAAAGGTTAACTTCCATATTGTGGACATTGAAGCATCCTTTAACATACTTATGGGAAGGCGGGAAGGCCATGGATTCACGCTTCTAAAGCAATAACATCCACCCTACACCAGAAGATCAAAATTTCTCTAGATGGCAAGATAGTGATGAGCGAAAGGTTAACTTCCAGATTGTAAACATTGAAGCATCCTTTAACATACTTCTGGGAAGGCCATGGATTCACGCTTCTAAAGCAGTAACATCCACCCTACACCAGAAAATCAAAATTCCTCTAGTTGGCAAGATAGTGACAATCACTTCGTCACCTATCAAGGTTGTGATAGAGAAAATGTCCAGCAATCAAGTAATTATAGATCCAATATATGAGCTTGGAGGATTTCACAATGTGAATGTCGTAGAGAGTGAGTTGGCAGCTCTATTTGAACACATACTCCAACTTAGTGGTCAACCACATGCTCAAATCTTAGGGATCCTTCCCAGGCATGCCATTAAACCCTACCAGGAAGAGTACCCTTGCACCTTACAAAGAAGGGAACTCTGGAAAGATACCATTGGGATTGGGATACAAACCAACGAAAGAGAAAGCCTTAGAAATGCTTACTCAAGCTCATAACCAAAAAGAGAAAGGAATCAAGATACAACTTTATCTCCCTACCTTGAATGGATACTTCGTTAGGGAAGGATGTCAGGAATACTTTCACGGGTTTCCCGAACCTTGGCACTACAAGGGAATACAATTAGCTGGAATCGAGGTCTTCCACGATTGCTACTTTATCCCTTCAGAAACAGTTCCTACCGTCAAAGCTCGCCAGACACCTTGTTTAGAGGAACAAGCATTTAGCCTTTTGTTTGGAGAAGATCGATTCGTCAGAGCTGCACAGGATGAGATCATTACCATGATACTTGAAGACGGTCATTTCACTGGGGCGTTGATCACCGACGCCGGTTCAAGTCAACCAAAAGGATGGAGAAAGTCGATCAAATGGACCAACAACCAAGGGAAACTCTTCAAGGTCACTACTGGGGAAGGAGAGATGTTCAAAGGAAAACCAGAAGACAACGAATTCGAGTCAGAGTCGAAGTCGGAGTTGGAGTCGGAGTCAGAGTCTAGCGAAGTTCCTAGAGAGTCTCCTCCTGCTGTCACCCCTCATCCCTTTGTTTCTCCTAATTTAGCATCTAATAATAACAGCAGTTTGGGGAATGTCCCAACAGCTATTCATTTACCGCCACTAACTACTGAACATATGACCTCTTTGTTTCAGCTATTTTCAAAATTTAATATGAATAAATCATATTCTGCTTACTCCTTGTGTTTTTCTACATGCAATTCTGTTTATATTGACAATGAGGATAATCTTGACCCAGACATAATTGATTGCTAAACTACATGTTCACCGCCATAGTCTAAGCTCACATACTAGGGTTAAAACGTGGATGTTGCAGAGCATGCATATAATCGACAACATATCGAGTACATAAGAGTTTCCCTAATCATTAATAGATGCCGCTATCGAAGCGGGCGGGATTAGGTGTTCGCTGAAAGAACTTCCTAATACATACCCTCACCCCTTACTCCAGATCTCTGTGAACATCCGTATTCATTGGCATCCACGAGAGTCATTCTAGACAAAGAATGCTAAGGGTAACGAATTCTTAGTGTTCGTGTCATTACTTTGTCTCTTTACATGGCATGAGGTATTCGAACGGTTCCAACTTCCCACAAAAATTGGTGGCGACTCCACAAGTGCGTATTTCTACGTTGGTCCTTTTTCAAGCGCGCCCGACTGTGGTTTCTCACACCACAGCTTGGACGTGGTTGTGAATCCGATTATCACAATTTGGCGACTCCGCTGAGGATAATACACTTACGTGTACCCGGGGTGAAACTTGAACAAGATTAGGGAATATTATGTAGGAGACAGTTGTCGGTTTTCATTACTCGACCTTCCTAGTTCGTTTTATCCGGCCTTCCTAGGCCTAACCCAATCATTCCGACCAATCGTCCTGTCTGGACGGTCCAAATTCATATCTGGGACTAAGGATGGATAGCGATTGACGTCAACCTTGCACGGTGTATACTCATGTTAACACAAAGGGCTTTCACTACTCGAGGAAATGGACTACGAGCCGGGTTTACTCATGTTTCGCGCAAACCTCTCGACAGACCTTGGGTTTAATTTCTTGGTATGACAACTCACCTTTTAAGTCAAAACCATTTTAAGTTTCCCTCACCCTAAACCATCTCCAACTTTAGACCCATTAGTCTTTGTAATACCACCTATAAGATAGTTACAAAAATAATTCTCCAATCTATTCACATAATTAATAGTAACAAAGGTTGGTTCGCCTTGATACTCGACCTTGATAAGGCCTTTTACCGCCTGAAATGGGATTTCATCAAGTCCTGCCTTCACCTTGCTAGAATGATAACGACACCATCTCCCTCATCATGATCAAGTTGCATCTCTAATTTTTCGTTCCACATCATCTTTAATGGCTCCCCATCACCTGATTTACATCCCTCTCGGGAAATCAGGCAAGGCGATCCTCTCTCCCCTTAAATTTTTATCATCTGCATGGAGGCTCTCTCTAGCCTCATTCACCAATCCTGTTCAGACCTTGAGTGGACCCATTTTCCTCTTGGCAAAGGAGGAGCCTCCTTCTCCTATCTCCTCTTTACTGATGATATCCTCCTCTTTGGGCGCTCCTCCTAACAAAACCTTGTGCCCTTTAGAAGACTTTGTTCTCCTTTTGCTCCTCTTCTGGCCAAAAGATCAATTGTGCCAATAGCAAAATCATATCCTCAAAAAACTCCCATCTAGATGAGATAGCTATGTTTGAAGTTGCCCTTGACATTAAACGCACTAACAACCTTGGAACCTACCTGGGTTTCCCCCTTACCCACCACAAGCCCAAAAGAGCTGACCTTAACTTTATTATTGACTCCCTACAATCCAAGCTCGAGAACTAGCAAACGCGGTTCCTTTCTAAGGCTGGGAGACTGCCTTATCAAATCGACCCTGCCTCAATGTCATTTCCTGGCTTTTGAGTGGGGTATGCCCTTCAGCCTTATAATTTGTCCCTTCCTATTGCCTCCGGTAATTCTTCCACTGTCTTTGCTCCTTGGATTTCACCTCCTCATGGCATTCTTAAGATTAATTGTGCTACGTCCATCCATATTGATAGGCGTACTGCTGGGTTAGGTACTTTTTGTCGTCATCATCTTGGCCATCGGGTTATGGGATTCCGGTCTTTTATTCCGTGTATTACGGGTTTATAATTCTGAACATGTGGTTGTGAGAGAGAACTTGAAACTTGGCACTAATTTTCTGTCCGCTGTTGGAACCATTGCTACTGATTGTAAACAAGTGGTTGAGGATATTTTACACGAAGATTTGATTTTGAATGTTAGTTCTAACCTTACCATGGATTGTGCATGAGGAACTATTGCTACCTTGCTGGGCTTGCCCAAGTGGGAAATCGAATTTGAGAGAAGGGTATTCAATGTAACGGCTGATCATATGGCTCGATTGATTGTAAAGAATGGACCTCGTTTTTTTTTTCGGGTTTGTTTTGGTGGACTGGACCACCACCTTTTGCTCCTTTTTATCTTAACGGGATAAAAACCTTGACGGTTCGCCTCCTATTCTCCACGACCCCCTTAATTGTAATGTACTGACTCTAGTTTGATTTTATTTTTAGTACCTCTTTTATTTAAAGAAAAAAACAAACAAACAAATTTTGTACTCTGTATATATTTCCGACAATGTCACATGGTTACATAACAAAATGATAACATTACATTTACATTTCCATTGAAGGTAAAACTTACAAATAATGAAACTCTAGAATACGTACATAGTAGCACCATGATTATTTACTCGTGCTTATTACCATGGAGATCGACTAAAATGTAGGGAGTAGAAGTCAGTGGCGTATCCAGAAATTGTTGATGGGGGGTGCGAAATTTAACAAAACATAAAACGTCGAGTTAGTAGCGACTTTTAGATTCCGATAACGAGAGAGAGTGTACGCATCCAAAATTCTTAAGACTAAAAGTATTTTTCATTATTGACTACAACTGGATTTAGTCTTGGTTTAGAAGAGTTGTCTTTTTAATACGTATACTTATATTGAATGCATCTACCTTATTAGCGACTTGGGAGCTAGGGGATTGACTTAAAATAAGATGACTCTACCCTATTTTGCTTAAAAACAAATACTATATCGTCGAGATGCTATTTTATCGTCTTCTCTATTATAGAGATAAATGATTGTTTGAAAAACGCTAATAAAAATAACGAGTATAACATATAAATCTTCATTAGCAAAAATGATAATATCACAATGAATAATGTATTGCATTATTTTTGTACTTAACTACACACACTCATGACCATAGTAGATTCAGAACCAAATCTGAAAAAATAATTAATGCATTAATTTATTAAAATGCTGGGAAAAGGGATCGAACACCTAACCTATAGGAATGTAAGTAACTTGTCAACCATTGAGACACATCATTCTCAATGATTTATGATGCAAGTAATATGTATATCTTTTAAAAATAATGGGGGATGTCAGCCGCACCCACTACACCCCCGTAGATACGCCCATGGTAGAAGTTATATTTATTTATGTACTCCTTAATTCCGTATCACAATAGTTCCACTAATTAACCATAGTCAAGGAAGGACCATTACTGACGAAGGGTCTCGGACTCGAAATCGGATGCTCCGAAATGACATCGATCAAATACCCCTTAATCTCCTTAACAAACCTGTCCATTGCCAAAGGAGGCAAGTACATTGGCACCAAAATCCCTCTTTCACCCTTACTATTTTTAGAAGCCAGATAGAAACTCCCATAACCGGGTGTGGGACCACCCAACCACGCCCTAGCGGGTCCACCTTGTACGGGTGGTCCCCACCCGAAATCAAAGAGGTCAAGATTAAGCCTGCTGACATCCGACACGGAGAACGTGTGAGCCCTAGTGTAACGCGGCCTACCGTTGACAACCAAAAAGTTAGCCAAAGATCTCATGTAGTCCTCATTGACATTGTTTTTTACTGCTTTTACGAGCTCCAAGGCGTACGCTAGGCCATTAACAGCGAGGTTGCCAGCGGTGGAGATGGCTTGTGGTGTAGCAATGACGTTGCCGTAGTAGCCCGCTGGGAGGGGTGGGTTCTTGAACTTGTGACGGGCGTTGACATAGATTCGTGCACGAACCTCGTCGTTGGGGTGGAGCTGCAGCGCAATGGTGCGGCTCCGCCATATAACAGCGGTGAGGAGTTCGAATGATGAAGATGATTTAAGGTGCGCGGGGAGAAAACGTCGCAGGGCAGCTATCTCAGTTGGACCTGTATGGTATATACGGATTACTTGCGTTATTTTTGTACATAAAAATGGGATGGTGTACTACGTGCAATCAAGAATGTCTATTTCATGCAGTAGGTTGACTGTGAAAAGAGTCAACGGCAAGTAGATATATTTTTTTAGGTGAAAACGTCAATTACACCAAAGATAATAAGGATGCGGAAAAAAAACCTTGGGTGAAAATAAAAATATTGACTCTTATTATTAGAGTCATTATTGCGGAATATTACTCAATAATACTCTCTCCTATAGTCTTATTCACGTTCTTACAAAAAAAATTCTCACAAAAATATTTGACGTAAGTAATAATAAGCGAGGTAAAAGAGTGTATTCATTGTCGATGCCATATCGCTACCAGTTTTGCTTAAATTTGTTTATATTTTGTATTTAAGTTTATTGGTTAAGCGATATTTATACTATTTACCAATTTTTATAAAAATTTGACTTCTAGCTAAATTAGAAAAATAATAAAAGTGAAATATAGGTAGTATAAATTTATAACGAGATGATAATTTGGACACTCACCAAAGAAGAAGGGCTTATAAACTAAGTCGTCACCAAGGGGAATATCGGGAATTTGCTCATACTCCCGGTGGATATAAGTAACCAGAGGTGGTCTTTGTGCACTAATAAGGTCGCGTTTCCAAACTGGATAAACCGATAATGATTGAGCTCCACGAGCAAGCTCCCCCACTGCATTCAAAAATTGGGCTAGGCCCGTTCCATCCGCCATCGCATGGTTTATTCTATGTGCCAATATGAAGCCTCCACATTTGAGTCTTGTTACCTATATTTAACAACAAAATTAATTAATAATTATAAATATTGGGTTGAATAAGAAATTAAATTATTCATCCGATTCCAATAATCAGTGTAAACTTTCAATTCCGATGTAATGACAAGATAATATGAGTGAATTAAATTAAAATTTTTGAACCCCACTTATTCTCAAAGATATAATGACAAGATAATATTAGTGAATTTGGGTAGTATTTGCTATTCAAGCTCCCCAAAACCTTTGCGCACAAGAATGTATGACATTAATTAAATTAGTGATCAGCAGGTGTACCAATTCAATTGGAAAATTAAAACTAATTAGAACAACCTATTCCTCTATTTGCATGATTTTGAGCAAACCTGCTCCTCAACTTTTTTTTTCTCACTATAAAACTTATGTGATATGTACGGTATTTAGAGAGTTTTGCTTTTGAAATATTATTTATAAATGGTAAATTGACAATTTTTTGTTTTAATAATTCGCATATTTTAATTTGAGAAAATAAAATAAAATAAAACTTTAAAATTAATACAGGGATTCAAATCATGACATAAAATATGTATTTTAATGAAAATATTTTCTACACAAAATTAAGGATATTATTTTATAAATTTTTAATAAAGTAAGTTTTAACTACGACTTATCTTACAAAAAATGATTTTTTGATCACCAAAAAGTATATTAATGTTAAATCGGTTTTTCTATCCTATGATCACTTGGCACATGTTAAAATAACCAAAATGAAAATAATTAATTGCCAATTTCATGGAAAATTGAAATTTTAACCACTTTTACCGTTTTCCAATCGAAAAGCATTTAAGTATTTAAATTTTAGATATCTTAGCATTTGCACAGTGGAATTAGGATAGAAAAACCGATATTAAATAAGAAACTACATCAAAATAGAAGAGTAAATAAAATAGATTGTTAATTTACATAGTGCAAATTTTATATCTTATCATAAAAATTATCTTACCATAATAGTGGGCGTGTTTTAGGCCGAAAAACTTTAAATTTTTTAATTGAGGAGAACCAATCAATCTCCCAGCTTGTTTGTGTTGGGAAAAATAACGTGCATAACTTTTACTTGTTCCATATGTAAGTTAGTTTGTACCCTCAAATTTTAATTTCTACTAATTTAACAACAACTTGTACATGTATATGTTGTAGAAACTTTGTTCGTGCATTTATTAAATTTATTTGAACATTCTTGGTCGCTGACAGCAGTGGTGGAGCTAGGGGGGGGCTAGCAGGGGCGCTCGCCCCCCCTGGCGGTTGAAATTTTCGAAATTTTTAGCGAAATTTTTCGAAATTTTTTAAATGTACCTTATAAAAATAGTCGTTCGCCCCCCCTAAAATTTTTCGCCCCCCCTAAACTCAAATCCTGGCTCCGCCACTGGCTGACAGAGGGATATTTGTCGACGGAGTCCGAACAACAAATTAGAAAATAATAAAATTTCATTCCATCATTAAAAATTTCTAAACACCGTTTACTATTTGTCTCTTAGTTGCTTTTTAAATTATATTTTGTCTTTTGTCTCTTTTCTACTATGATAGGAGTATCAACATTAATAAACCGTCATTATGAAATAAATTAAGCAAAATCATAACAATTCCAATAAAACCGCTAACGCAAGTACAACGGTGCAGTCAAGGCCGTCAAATGAACTGGAGAGGTCATGTTCAAAAATCTCAATCGACACCCCAAATAATGCGAAATCTAAATTTCTTTAATAAATGATAGTCGAACTTGATTTTTAGGAAGTAAATGAATTTGAGTAAGTGAAAAACCCTGGTTTTGAGAACAATTTGAATATTCTATTAGACGGCCCTAGGTTCAGTCTTATATAAATATATTTGATAATGTCATTTACTAAAATAAAATCAGTAATATTAGTGTCTGTTTAGACTAACTTTTCAAAGTGTTTTTGAATTTAAAGGCAGTTTTTGATTCAACACATCATAATTTAAAAGATAAAAAGAAAAACTCAAAAGCTAAAAAATCTTTTTTCTTTTTTTGCAATTAGCTGCTTCTACTTTTTGAAAACTATTTTTAGAATTTTAAGCCCAAGACATAGAAACTCAATTTTAAGAATTTAGGTCAAACGACATAAACTTGATATTATGCGAATTACCCTAGTAGAACCAGTAGAACCAGTATTGTACATAGCTCATCAACAAGGACATTTGAAAAAAACTGTTGTGAGTAATTTAACTGAACGTCAAAAGTAAAATAAGACAAAATTATATACCTGAATAAGAAGCAACGGAGAGTGAAGAATACCATCATAGCCAGGATAATCATGAAGAAGCTCCTCCATGTTAGGAACAGGAGGGTGAAGTTGTTCCGAACTAAATTCATCAAGGCTAACATCGGCGTCAGCCTCGGTAAACATGACTCCTTCCCCCGTACACTCCACAACCAACTTCTTCCCTATCTTTTCACGTAGCCGCCCCGCTAAAGGGTAGAATGGCACCAAGGCTTTGCTAACGGCCTTCTTTATAATTTTAACAGGATCCTCCCCGAGCATGCTGGGGGAGGACCTGTAGAATTGGATCCCAGGCACGTGTATCCACAATCCTGCTTGGTCGTCAATGTCTGACAACTCTTTCAGCTCGTATGGTGTAGGCTCAGCCGGAGTTATAAACTCCGGCTGTTGCCTAGTTACCTTAAATGCGAAAGATGTTTGGTTGCCAATAACATTAGCCATTGTTATGTATATTTGGTAAAAATATATATACGGTGTACGTATTTATATTAGGGTTGTTACTAGATAGGTAAGATAAATTAAGCAAGGAATTCAATTCCAAGTGCTTGATAATGTAAATGAATGTGGTTTGTAGATGGTAATACGTTTGGAATGTACTCCGTATATTTATAGATATAGATAGTTGATTATGGTGGTCAAGGATTCAACGGATAGCAGAAAAGGTCAGAAACTTTTTCATGCTCGAATATACCACGAAGAAACGTGATTACATTTTACAGTGCTAAATCTTGGCGACACAATTGACCCAAGTAATATAAACCTGGCAAAATATTTACATCTTAAAAGTAATCGTAGACTCGTAGTTATCGTCTGCGACGGTTGTGCGTGTATATTTGCAAAATGTGATCACTTGTTGTGTAATAGTGACCGTACCAATTATGAGGAAATAGTGACCACTTTGACAAAATGGTCATTTTTAAGCAATAAAAACTGGTAATTGCATGTTTCCCTCTTGCCGGTCAATTGTTATCTTTTGACTTTTTGATACTATTCATTCGTGAATATAATCTTAGAAATATTTTTTATTGTATAACATAAAATATGGTCATATGGGATTATTAGAGAATATTATTAACAATATTATATTAGAAATTATTTAGAAAATATATTATCATGAGATAATATATCATTATATTAGTTAGAATATTTTTATTAGAAGATCCGTTGATTGTTACTTTAGGCATCTCAACAACTATATATTGTAATCGGTTTTATCATAACTAGTTTTAAACCCGTGCAAATTTGCACGGGGTATGCTATTATATAAATATTATTATTTCAAAACTTTTTTAGAGCATATGAGTCTAGAAATGTTGATATACTCTATTGTTGGAGCTAGTGTCCTCCAGTTAGTGCAATAACATAAATAAATCTCTGTAGGTTCACAGGGTATACTTTGTATAATAATCAGTTGATTAACGTTTATCAATAACGGTTGGCTTGCTAGATAAGTTTGACGTTATTGTCATACAGATGGCGGTGATCAACTGGTCCCTAATAGTCACACCTATAGGATGTGTTTGAGAGATGTGATTATTTGCGAAAATAATCATATTGATACCCTATTATATGACTAAAAGGTTAGTCAGTGTAATTGACTAAAAGGTTAGTCAATGTGATGATGAGACGAAAGTTAGCTGAGACGAATTAACTGTAATTCGTAATATTGAATATAAAAAGTTATATTTAATTATAGTATATAATGTAAGCTAATTAAATATAAACCGTTATAATTAATTGGCAAATTATAAATATACGGATATTTATAATTAATGACGGATTATAATGTCGGTCCATGTAAAACGACGATTATAACATATTACATTATATTGGAAGCTAAAATGAACAAAACCGAATGTATTCAGATACACTCGGGTTTTCAGGTTAATGGGTTGTTATTTTTGAGGAGACTTAAATCTCCTCATATAAAAACAATATGGGCCGTGAGTTTTGAGGGAGGGAGCAGAATAGTGCAAATTGGTTGATTTGGCTTTTCTAACCTAATTCTCTCTCTGAGCCTCCATCTCATCGAACATCACACAAACTGACAAAAGTTATCAGGAACTTTTGCAATAAACACAAATCAAAAGTTAACAGTAATTTTTGATAACTTCTAGCAACACAAGGGTATTTCTCGGAGCATCTTGGGTGCAACGATTAGGAGGATATCTACCTTGATATCTCTGTTCTTTACGCCAAATTGCTAGGACCGGAGGTTGATTTCTAAATCTCTAAACTTTTTCTATGTTTTCGTTTATGACTTGCATAATCAAATTATTACTTTTCGTTATAATCCTAAAATAATTGTATTGTGGTAATACCGATTTCCCACAAGTGGTATCAGAGCATAGGCCACGAAATTGTTTTAATTTGATTTCATAAACCGAAACTGTTTATGCCGCTGTGTGTTTGACTCGATCGAGGACTTAAGTGTCTCGATCGAGCTGTTTTTGTGAGCTTTTGGTCGATCGAGTCTTTGTATTCACTCGATCGATCTGTTTTCTAAAAGTGTTGGTCGATCGAGTACTTGATGTTGATCGATCGAGCAGTTTTGCTGAAATGCTTGGTCGATCGAGGCATTTGTTGATCGATCGAGCAGTTTGCTCAAAAGGTTTTGGTCGATCGAGTGTTTTTATACTCGATCGTGGTCCCTGTTTGTCGACTAGGAAGAATTAATCGTATTTCCTTTCGTATTGGTTTTCATTTAGATTTATTTTGTTATTTTAATCTGTTAAAATAACATAGAATAGATTTGTAGATATTTTAATTTAATAAAGATTAGATTAAAATGAAAATGAAAATGATGTTGAATGATTTTATCATATGAAAGGATATTAATTTTTCCCTATTTAGTCGACAAGGACCGTTTTGCTTGAAAAAAAAAATTTGCCGAAAAATTTTGTTGCTGAAAAATTTCTGTTTTTTTCGTGATTCAAGTTTTGGCCTTTAATTGTACATCATTCGGATTTTGTATAATTAATGTGAAACGGTTCACATATGCTTAATATCTTACATTTTAAAGCAGTTTGAAATGTTTAGGATAGTTCATTTTATCAGTAAAATGAAACGAGATTGTAATTGATGTGGGTGATTACAGAATTACCACATAATTATAATCTATGTTAAATGGTGGTTTGGATAATAAAACATCGTAATAACTGTATTATGTCTTGTATGTTTTATTTTAGTTGATGCTTTTATCTTGTTTTTGGGAATGTTTGAATGAATTTTTAACGTATTTTACAATCAGTTGTAACTTAGTGTGGCCTTAGTAGATTGTGTTACCGTAATGATGGTAACATAGTCTTGGATGTATTTTGAGATCTCGCATCTCCATTATTTTTAGTTTTGGGTTTTGAAATTAGTATGTAATAAATAGGATCTATGTAATTTTATTTGTTGTAATTTCAAAGAAGACTAAAGATGGAGATTGGAGCTCACTCCCGCTGCATGGACCAAGAAGGGTGATAAAGTCAAGCTTCGAGGGTCCAATCTGTTGGATTCCGAGTTGTATTTTATTCTTTTTGGTAGGATAGGCCACACTAGGACATGTTTTTTTTACGTTTTTCATTCTCGTTTACTTTCCATCACATGATAGATATAATTGCATCATATTCCGCCTAAACCAAACCACCTAATAAAATGCATGTAAAATGATTCATATAGGTTGAATATTTTAATCATGGACATACAGATGTCACTCGCTTTTAGGGCCATCACCTTAGTTAAATCATTCTCGAGTTGCTAGACATTCGTTCACTTAAAATGAATTTAAGTTAAGATGATGGGACCTTCCCCTATAAATTAAAATTGAGACTAGTCTTTATAGGGAAAAACTACTATGAACCCCTTCTTCGTCGGAAGTCATAATATGACCCCTTCTACGTTGGGTAAGTAGTGAGTGTTGACCTATTTTATCTCAACATTATAGTACGAGTAATATCTCGGGATTATAATGGACTAAAGATAGAATTTACAGAAATTTATCGACCGAGAATTCTAAAGGTAGAATTAGCCAAGAGGTTGGCTTATCAATTTACAGAAATTGAGTCTTGGGATCATTTATATAATTCTTGAGGGAGGTCAATTGTATAAATGCACGAGTCATCGAATTAAACGGTTTTTCATTAGACTCAAATTTAAAACGATGAAACTTATCATATTTATTTTTTCCACAGTCATATATTCAGATATAAACTGCTAATAACAAATGGCTGGCCATACTGATGACCCAATGCCAAGTGCCACGCTCGGACGTGAGTCCTGGCTTAAGATGTTCATGGACACTATGAATCAGTCAACGCGACTGAAGAATAACGGGTCCAACTTTGCGGACTGGGAGGCTGCATTACGGAATGCTGCCATTGCTGACGGTAAGCTCAAGTACTTGACTGAGCCACTACCGCCAAACCCAGGCCCCAATGCAGGAGCAAATGAATCACTTGCTTATAGTGATTTCGTAATGGAGGCGGGTGCGATAAAGAACGTACTCATCTTTTCAATGGAATCAAATTTGCAAAGGCGATTCATTGCCCAAGGTGCAAACAAGATTTTCACCACGCTCTCTAACGAGTTCTCGAAAGCTCCGAGGATCGTTAGCTATGAGCATACCTGTCGCTTCTTTGAAGCGAAACTCCAGAGGGGCCAAGCAGTTAGCCCACACATTCTTGACATGATTGAGAATGTCGAGAAACTGGAGGCACTTGGTTGCAAAATCGATGAGAAGATCGTCATAGACCGCGTTCTTCATTCACTTCATGATGGTTTTGCCCTTTTCAGGGCAAATTACTATATGAATGATATGCAGAAGAGTCTTCATCAGCTCCACTCACTCCTTGTACAGACAGAGAGTGATCTGAAATTGAGTGGGAGTCTGAAACAGGACGTTCTCATGATTGGCAACAAGGGCAAAGGTATGGGCAAGGCTAAGGCAAACCTAGCTGTAGGGAAGCCGAAATTCAAAAAGCCAGGGCAAGGCAAGAGTGGGCCTGGTGAGTCTAGCGGTAGCTCACAAGGCAAGACAAAGAGCGATGAAGGTAACGTGGAGTGCCACCATTGCCACAAGCTTGGGCATTGGAGGAGGAACTGCCTCGTGTACCGAGAGGACATTAAAGCAGGCCGCGTCTCTCCTGTTGGTATGTCTTCTTCTTTTATTCATATGATTGAGATCAACCATGCAAGTTTCGGAACTTGGGTACTAGATACTGGTTGTGGTTCTCATCTATGAGTAGTAAGAAAGCAAAGGTTGGTGACAAAGATCAAACCTATTTATGGCATTGCCGTATGGGACACATAAATGAAAAACGCGTGAAGAAGCTCATTGATAATGGGAATCTTTTGGCACGTGTGAATCATGTCTCATAGGCAAAATGACTCGAATTTCCTTCAAAGGTGTTGGAATGCGCGCTGCTGACCTATTAGGACTCATACATACTGATGTGTGTGGACCTATGTCAATCAACGCTAGAGATGGCTATAGATATTTTATCACTTTCACGGACGATTTGAGTAGATATGGTTATGTCTACTTAATGAAGCATAAAAGTGAGTCCTTTGACAAGTTCAAGGAATTCCAGAATAAGGTTGAAAACCAACTGGATAGAAAGATTAAAGCACTACGTTCGGATCGTGGTGGCGAATATCTTTCGAAGGAGTTTGATCGACACCTTAAAGACTGTGGTGTAGTACTACAGTTAACTCCACCTGGAACACCACAATTGAATGGTGTGTCCGAACGGAGAAATCGAACATTACTTGATATGGTTCGATCCATGATGAGTCACACGGTTGTACCTGATTCATTGTGGGGTTATGCTCTTTTGTCAGCTGCTCTAATACTTAACCGAAGTCCGTCTAAAGCTGTAGACAAGACTCCATATGAATTATGGAAGGGAACGGTCCCTAACTTGTCCTTTATTCGGGTTTGGGGCTGCGAGGCTTATGTCAAGTGGAGACCTGACGATAAGCTCGGCCCACGATCGGTCAAGACATACTTTATTGGTTATCCAAAAGGGATGTTTGGTCATTACTTTTACTCGCCTACCGAACATCGAGTTTTTGTTGCGGCTAGTGCGACGTTCTTAGAGAAAGAATTTCTCGAGAATAGGACAAGTAATGGAACCTTCGAACTGTCGGAGATTCAAGAACCAACAACCGAGCAACCAATGGAGGAAACTGTTCCTTCATCATCAGCTGCGGTTAATATTCCTTTGGAACCAAGGAGGTCGGGTAGACACTCTATTCCTCTAGACAGATACATTGGTATGGTCGAGGAGAATGAGAGTAATGACGCTTTACTCCTTGGGAGTAACGAACCTGCTACCTATAAAGGTGTTATGACCTGTTCCGACTCTAAGCTATGGCTTGACGCCATGCAATCCGAGATGGACTCTATATATGAGAATGACGTATGGGATCTGGTTGACTTACCTGATGAGGTTCGGCCTCTTCAGTGCAAATGGCTTTACAAGATAAAGCATTCTGTAGAAGGACAACCAGATACATACAAGGCACGACTAGTGGCAAAGGGTTTCACTCAAGTGCACGGTTTGCATTATGATGAAATTTTTGCACCCGTAGTCATGCTGCGTTCCATTCGGATAATCTTAGCGATTGCCGCTTTTCATGACTATGAAATTTGGCAAATGGATGTGAAAACCGCCTTCTTAAACGGTTATTTGGAGGAGGAGTTGTACATGGTACAACCCAAGGTTTCATTGATCCTAAACATCCTAAGAAGGTTTGCAAGCTTAAGCGTTCCATCTATGGACTTAAGCAGGCTTCTCGGAGTTGGAATCATCGTTTCGACCAAGTGATAAAAGAGAATGGATTTACTCGATCGGTCGAGGAACCATACTTATATATCAAGTCGAGTGGGAGCAAGATTGTCTTCCTAATATTGTATGTCGATGACATACTCTTGATTGGGAATGACATACCTCTCTTAACTTCGGTAAAAGTTTGGTTAAAGAACCATTTCCAGAGAAAGATCTGGGCCAGGCACAAAGAATTTTGGGGATCCGTATCTACCGAGATAGATCACGACGGATGTTATCCCTCAGTCAGGAGTCTTATATAGATAAGATTCTTGAGAGGTTCAGCATGACCAACTCCAAGAAGGGGAACCTTCCAATGGTCTCTGGGGTGCAGTTGAGTAAAGCTCAAGCACCAAAGACATCGGAAGAGGTCGAGCGCATGAGTCGGATTCCTTATGCATCAGCTATAGGATCGATCATGTATGCCATGATATGCACACGTCCAGACGTGGCATATGCATTGAGTATGACAAGTCGATACCAAGGCAATCCAGGTGAAACACACTGGATGGCTGTTAAGAATATCCTTAAGTACCTACGGAGGACTAAGGATTGGGTATTGACTTATGGAGGTGACACTAAGCTATGCGCAATCGGTTCCGCAGATGCCAGCTTCCAAACGGATCGAGATGACTCGAAATCTCAGTCTGGATTTGTTTTTACTTTTAATGGCGCTGCGGTCAGCTGGAAAAGCTCCAAACAAACTGTTATAGCAGATTCTACGACTGAATCCGAGTACTATGCTGCTTCAGAGGCTGCGAAGGAAGCTATATGGATGCGTCAATTCTTACAAGGACTACCTGTAGTTCCTAGTTCGGATGACCCGATCACCATCTATTGTGATAATAGTGGTGCCATCTTCCAGGCTAAGGAGCCTAAGTCCAGCAACAAGTCTAGGCATGTACATCGGAAGGCTCACATGATTCGAGATTATGTGGAGCAACGGGAAATAGTGATAGACAAAATTGCTACGGATGATAACGTAGCAGATCCTCTCACTAAACCATTGAGATATGATAAACATGAAGGGCACGTTATTTCCATGGGAATCAAACGTGTTCCTGAGTTGTATTAGTTGTTTTGTATGGATTAGACACCTGTATCTTTTTCATAAAAACTATCTATAAAATCATCGTTTTGTTTATATTTTGTTTTTCATGTGGGTTGTACGGACAACATTGAACACCACAAAGTGAACTGAATTACATTATATTTTGTTTTGGTCCGTAATTGCCTACATGAGCTGATAACTCTGGCAATTATTTTGTGACGTCGATTGATGGTGGGTTCAACGAGCCATAAGTCAAACTGTTGACTGATCGATCACAGATGCGAGTTATAATGATACTGCGCAGGACATTTTGTGACGACGTTATGGAGTTCTAAATTTTTCGGAACATTAGGTGCCAGGTCGTGGATAGGACATCCATAGTGTTCCTAGAGTCGATTCTTTTGACTATCGACTGTCTCTTGAGATAAAGGCAGTTTTTGGGTGACTTTGGTTTCTTTCTCACGGTCGACCGTAACAGGAGGCTAAGTATATTTTCACTGGGTCATTTCATACTGCGCTTGTATCTGCAAGATTCGAGTTGAAGAAAATATCCCACCTTTATCAGGATATGCTATTTCTCAGGGCCACTCGAGGAGCTGTAACTGAAATGCATGGCCATGCTCGAATATAGATTCGTTTATCAGTTGAGTTACTCTCTAGTCGGGGAAACCACTCTTGATACTGATCACTTGTACACTACGACCTTTGTGAATACGGACTTTGCAAATTGGTTTACATTGAGTGGGAGAAATTTATTATGGATATGAGAATCGGTTATCGCACATACACTTGTACGGACAAGTGGGAGATTGTTGGAGCCAGTGTCCTCCACAGTTAGTGCAATAACATAAATAAATCTCTGTAGGTTCACAGGGTATACTTTGTATAATAATCAGTTGATTAACGTTTATCAATAACGGTTGGCTTGCTAGATAAGTTTGACGTTATTGTCATACAGATGGCGGTGATCAACTGGTCCCTAAAAGTCACACCTATAGGATGTGTTTGAGAGATGTGATTATTTGAGAAAATAATCATATTGATACCCTATTATATGACTAAAAGGTTAGTCAGTGTAATTGACTAAAAGGTTAGTCAATGTGATGATGAGACGAAAGTTAGCTGAGACGAATTAACTGTAATTCGTAAAATTGAATATAAAAAGTTATATTTAATTATAGTATATAATGTAAGCTAATTAAACATAAACCGTTATAATTAATTGGCAAATTATAAATATACGGATATTTATAATTAATGACGGATTATAATGTCGGTCCATGTAAAACGACGATTATAACATATTACATTATATTGGAAGCTAAAATGAACAAAACCGAATGTATTCAGATACACTCGGGTTTTCAGGTTAATGGGTTGTTATTTGAGGAGACTTAAATCTCCTCATATAAAAACAATATGGGCCGTGAGTTTTGAGGGAGGGAGCAGAATAGTGCAAATTGGTTGATTTGGCTTTTCTAACCTAATTCTCTCTCTGAGCCTCCATCTCATCGAACATCACACAAACTGACAAAAGTTATCAGGAACTTTTGCAATAAACACAAATCAAAAGTTAACAGTAATTTTTGATAACTTCTAGCAACACAAGGGTATTTCTCGGAGCATCTTGGGTGCAACGATTAGGAGGATATCTACCTTGATATCTCTGTTCTTTACGCCAAATTGCTAGGACCGGAGGTTGATTTCTAAATCTCTAAACTTTTTCTATGTTTTCGTTTATGACTTGCATAATCAAATTATTACTTTTCGTTATAATCCTAAAATAATTGTATTGTGGTAATACCGATTTCCCACATCTATATATGTTTAATCTTGTTCTAAATTAACCTCACTCAATCAACCATGTTATATTACGGTTTAATGAACACGTAAATGTAACTCGTGACTAAAATGACTCAAACTGAAAAGGATCGACTAATGTAGTTTTAAGATTCATTTAGCTCGTTATTTGACCCATATATAACAAATTAAATAAATAAGTGAAATATTTATATTTAAATCAAAGCACATAAAATTAATTTAAAATAATAATCATAATCATAATAATTTTTTTTTCAAGTGAAGGTTTGTATAATATGAAAAGATACTACCCTTATTTTTCCCCTTTTCCCATTTTCTTTTTCACGGTCCCTAAGACAAAGCTTTAACCATAATTTTCAACATGTTAATGTTTTTTTGTTTTTGCTGAAAATATAATTTTGTGAGAGATAGTTTGATTATCAATGTAATAATTTAGTTTCATGTATTTTTAATTTTTTTACCATTCAATATATTTACGGTCAAAGTTTAGTAACATTGATCTCTTAAAATCAAATTAAAATAAAAATAGGAAAGTAGAAGGAGTGCATAATAGTGTGTGGAAAAAATATTTTGATAAAATGTATTTCCTCAGTTCATAACCAAATACCCGCTCTACTTAATATACTTACACCATTCACAGTTATACTTACACCATTCACAGTTAGATATACTTACACCATTCACCTTTTTTGAGAGGATAAGATATACTCGGAATTTCCTATCGAATAAGTATATTAAGTAGAAGGTGGAGGAATAAAAAGAAATTGCAATTAGAGCGGGTTTCAAAAAAAAATAAAGCCTAAATGTAAGCAGCCAATAGAAACCCTTTAAAAAACTTGGCTTTTATATATATGAGATATGAGATATGAGATATGAGATATATTAAGGAACATGACTAAATTCAAAAATATTGACCAGTTCCACCTGAATTTAAATTAAAGCACTAATCAAAAGCATGTGTTATAAACCAAACATGGACATGGATGTCGATAAAGAAATATTATAAAGGAAACATGGACGGGGATAACGATGATACAATATTATCGTCAACCCATTATTAAGCTCAAAGCATGTAATTAAAATAAAACTTTACAGCTAAATTAATACATGTACGTAAATAACCATACTAAATTAAATGAGCCCAAAATAATTAAAGTGAAAAAAATTAATGAATCGTCATTAATCACAAAATACGTAATTAAAATTGGCGTAGACAACAAAATTAATAAGTCTATAGTAAACAACCATACTAATTTAAATGAGCCCAAAATAATTAAGGTTAAATTCCTAGGAGTCTATAAATCATCTAGAGCATGAGAATTTAATCTACATAAAATCCCTCAACCCAACTAACCCTAACACTTAACTCTCACAATTTTACCCCGTAATTGCCGTTTTTCTCCCTTTTAGTCATTAATCCATATCTTTCTTTTTAATAACCTAGTAAACCTTATTCATTCTTCCATTTTGCAGGATTAATTCCTCCTTTATTTCTCACTATTCCTCTTATTTTATCACAAATATGTGATTTACATTAAAGGAACTCTAATAATAATCGGTAAAAATTCATGTAAGTTTGTACAAACTCATTTATGTTTTATTTACAGAGTTCATATAATATACTCCGTAATAATTATTTTACGTAAACTACTATTTTTGTATAGTTACTCATGTTTGGTGATTTTTACTTTTGTAATTTTTATTATAATTTCTTTTATGATTTTTTTAAAAGATTACTTAGATCTGATCATTATTGTTGCTTTTTGTATAAAGTTATTTATATTTACATTATTGTTGTCGACTTTTTTGAGTAGTTATTGTTGCTCGTAATTTTTTTTTGCTTAAATTGTCAAACAATTTCATTTTCTGAGATATTTTAATAATAATTTCAATGAAAATAAAAATAAAACAATCATACAAATATCAATTTATTCTATAATTCGTTAATCTAATCTACATATGGTTTATGTTATTCATTGTTGTGATATTGATTTTTTTTTTTACAAACATAAACAAATTTTTTTATCATATTTTGAGATTAGAGTAGAAAAGAAAGAAAAGAGGAGAGAGAGTTCAATTAATTATGAGCAAAGTTAGTGGGGTCAAATTTGCTTTTTTCTTCCTTGAATTGTGCAGCCAATAGAAAGACACGAAATGTTATTCCTTTAGTATATATGAGATAAAGCACGTCATTTTATTAAAAAAAACGAATTTGTGAACAATAAGAATATCAGAGTTTTATAATTTTTACGAATTTGTAAGTAAAGTTATTGACGAAATGAAATGAACGTTTACAAACGTGAAAAAATAAATGATAACAATTGATTGGAACATAGGAAGTATTATTTAACCAAAAGGGCTCGTTATTTATCAGAAAGTGGTCACTTTTTTTGTGGTCGTACAAGAGAATTTGTGTAAAAGTAATACGTAGTACTCCAATATAATCTCTGTAATTTATAAGAAAATTGAAATTTAGTTTTTACACAGATATTAATTAAACTTATGGAAAGGGGTTGAGTTTAATGTTCAACCAATAAACTATTGTTATTTTGTACGTACGAAAATACAAATCCATAATAAAAATTTAACAATTCCTTGAATTAAAAGTTCTAAATTGTAGAAGTTTGAAATTTTGAAAAATTAGGGGTATAGATTCATTTAGGGGATGGATCCTCTCCATTATTTCCTCAAAAGAAATGGAGAGGTAAGTTCCTTTCAACGGTACAGATTGCATTCTTTCTTCATCGAATGGTTACATATTTATGCATACAAATAAAGATTTATAGATTATATAGGGGAATATATTATTTAATGGGTTTATAAGAGGAAATAGAGAGAAAGAAATGGAGGGGATCCTAGTTCCTATATTTAAGGGCAAAGTTAGGTCGGGGGTGTGTGGACACGTGTTTCCTTAGTGTTTTTGATAAAGTTGTTATAGGTAGGTAGTGCTGCCATAAGTATAATAAATAAATAACTTTGATAACTATTTGTCTTGCGATTATGTTTTTTCTAAGATATGCCCTCTAGATACAGGCTAAGAAAGTTAAAATAGAAAGAATTAAATGCTATTTTTATAGGAAATTGAAATATACAATTTTTTTTTTTTATTATTTATAAGAAAAACATTTAATTCTTTCTAATATATTTTTCTTAACATGTGCCTAGTGCGTACATGTTAGAAAAACCGCATTTATTCTTGTATAAATAAGAGTTACAAAATTTTTAAACCGCAATTCACGGTTCAACATTTTATGCTAATAGGTTTTCAACAGTTAGTGGATCGTACATCTGATGTACTACCACAAATAATGTAGTTTTTGAGCTTCACAATAAAGTTTTTGAGTATAGTATTTAAAAATTATGAATTTTAATATAAAGTTTTTGAGTTCATTAATTTGAACATTAAGCTCAAAAAAAGTTACAATAAAACTCAAAATACATCACATATAAGATTTAAAATGTAATTTATAAACTTTAAAAAGCTCAAAAAAAATGCATAAAAACTCAAATTCATATTAGTCTGAGATAGTACATCCGATGTATAATCCTTTTTCTCGGTTTTCAAGGAATTAAAATTTTGGAGATTACTATTACCATATTTTAGTAATATTTTCAAATATCATTCTTAAGTTATGTTATTAATCTCGCTTTTGATCATGTACATGGTAATGTCCATCTTTATTCATTAATTAATCATCACAGTGAGAAAAACAGCCTTCTTTTGGATTAAAATAGTACTCAGTAAGTCAGTAATCAGTACTACGTATCAATTAGCAAACGTAACATCCTTTTTCAAATAAAATATTATCTTAATGGGAAATGAAAAACGTCACTCAATTGAACTCAGTATCAATACCACACTTGGACATACACATGTAAGACCCTAAACATTTCTTTCTATAAATCTTTACAAAATGTACTCCCTCTGTTTAATTTAACTTTTACACGCTTGACGGCGTAGAAATTGCAACGTAGTCCTTCATAGTCGGTCATTTCTTCCATCTTTCCTTATTGGGTAAGTCGGGTTTTCTTCCCTCTTTCCCTTTTTGGATGTGGGGTTGTGTGTTTTGTATGGTCTAAATTCATTTGTATGTGGGGTAGTGTGTTTTATGTGGTCCAAATTCATTTCCTTAATTTTTGTGTAAAAGAGAAAGGGGAAGAAATGAGTGACTAGGAGGGAGTATATAATTTTAGTTCTACATTATAATAAATTTAAAAATTTGATATTTGTATTGCTTTTATAAAGGTGTTTCAAACAAGAATTTACATGACTTTATTTGTTTTTATATATTGAAAATAATCGTGAAAATTTGTTTCACCCATAATGAAAACCGTCAAAACATTAATGAAGTATTTAATTTGGATATAAAGGGAGTATATATGAATTAGTGTACCGAAATTTGTTATCCGTCATTAGTAAAAAGTGTTACAACTATTTAATTTTCTCATGTTGACTTGAAGTTTTGGTTAATGGCTCTATTACCATAACTAGATTAATTAAAGCTTAAAAGCTAGCTCAAAATAGGAGTTGATAATAAGGTATCGTGAAAAAAGCTAGATTAAATTATTTGACAAATTAAATGAAAAGATAGTTGATATCTTCTAAAATGGCATAAACTGACATGGTTTTATTACTATAATTAGAATTAAGGGGTAAAAAAAACATTAAAAAATTGCAATTTGTTGTGAAATAAAGAGAAAGATAATTATAGAGAGAAGGTAGAGAGAAAGTAAGGGAGACGGATCTATGTTATTATTCCATTATAAGTGGTATATATACACATACAATAGGGGTAGAGTTTCCATAAGATAATATATTCTACTATCCTATAAGATATGGACATCCATATAATAATATTTCATAACACTCCCCCTTGGATGTTCATTACTGAAGAACATGCCTCGTTAAAAACCTTACTAGAAAAACCCTATGGAAAAACACTAGAAAGGAAAAGAGTACAATAATCTCCAAACACGCATAACAAGCTGCCTCGTTAAAACCTTTCCATGAAAAACCCAGTGGGATAAAACCATAGATAAGGAAAAAGAGTACAGCGCGTGCTACTCCCCCTGATGATAACATGACTATATATAATTTCAAATGAATCATGCTTTGACGTAACTTCTCGATCGTTGAATAGAATCCATTGTAGTTGATAAACTTGATATTTTCATATCCTTGATAATTTCACATTGATTTAGAACTCACAATTCGGATGTAATCATTCAAGACAACTCTTGATCTTCATTTCAGGTAATACACCAAATAGTGAGAGAAAATAAGTTCAATTCTTCTCATAACATGACATAATATTATGTCTAAATCAATTGTCATCTCAACAATCATTACTATAGCGTATCAATAATGCGCTTGTAGTGCTACCTCGTTAAAAACCTTGATAGGAAAAACCCGTTGGGACAAAAAACCTAGTCGAAGGGAAAAAGAGTGTAGCAATCATCCATATATTGGATCTCTACGGGAGAAGCAATCAAATTGTTGGATAATAATAATCCACTAAATACCTTCAGTAATTTTCTTTGCTAAACCATTGAATTGACATCCTCATTGTAGACCTTGACTACATTATTTTTCAATCGTTATGATATTTCTGGACATAAACGCATTTCAAGTGTTTAACAAGAAACTCATTCAGATCTCAATTCTCACATGCTCAAACTTCAGGTTGAGACATCAAATAAACTCTAAAGGAGTTTTGATGTTCCATTTTGGAACTAATCACGATATCTTTCAATCGTATTGTAGAAGTTCATATATTTTATCATGAGTTCAATACTCAATTGATAATCATTCATAAGAGGCTCCTTCAGGGAGTTATGCTCGTAGGAGTAAAATATATTTCTCCTTAAAACATATATCCATATACAATATTATGAAACATGTGCATACATACGATATGAAACAAATTCCTAAAAAACATATTTTAATAACAATGCAATAAAAAGAAAATATACACTAAACTAAGATGCAATGATGATTTATTATCTACATGCACATGATAATGACACAAAATACAAACTATATATTATCTTTTCCAATATTCATAATTTCAATTGACTTCAGGTCAATAGATGGACTTCGGGTCCATGAGCTCATTTATAATCAAAGATTATATGTCGACAATCAAAATTAGAACTTGCATATAATATCCCCATTTTCTAGTCCATTAAACTCCGCGCGCAAATGCATATCGGTTCCATAACCATATCGATATAATTCAACATCTCTTAGATATTTTCAGTACTCATAAGTGATATCTGAATATATAGGGTACCATTTATTCTCTATATCGTTCATCTATTATCATTCAGATATTTATGTCATTTCAGGGACATACAAATTTCTCACTCCATAGAAGTACCAACTGCCCATTCTTGCCATTTTCTTACTACTTGAAATATGTGAACCGATATGACTTCCACACTACATTCCATGTGTGGTTATTGTTCAATTTGACAAGAATTTCAATTTTCATAACATATAATATCTATGACTAATTTATAGCACGCTACACCACAAATACGGCTAATCTGTCTATAATTAAATCATAGATCCCAATGTAATGTCACATTTAGACAGGGTGATCAAACTGGTATCGTAATACATCTTCATAACTAAATGAATGCCATCATTTTTAATTTTATGAACCTCTATTTGATGTATTTCATATTGAAAACAAACCGCTGAACTTCAGGTCCAGTTGGGGATATCATACTTGTTTGTTTTACCAGCTTTTCCTTATCATTCTCCCCCTAAGGTGGTAAAAACTATCACCAAATGTATTGTCTAAATATTTATCATAACCACCTTAGATCTCAATTTCTCATATCATCGATGAGAATTTATGTGTGCATTTTTGTACAGTAACAAAATATTTCGGAGAGTAACATATAATACAGTTGGATTTTAATGTGTTGAATCACAATGCCCAATTTAGGAGATCAACGATTTTATATAATAATCAAAATGTGATTTCTGATCACAAGAACTACTCAGAAAAATCATTATGTGGCTACAAGCCATTCAATAGAGTGTCAATCCATACACAAACATTTCAGTTCTTTATTAAACTTCTGAGTAATGTTTATATCTCCAATATCAAATATACTCAATCTCACTGTATTGTCTTGCTTTTAATGAGATTTCTACACGAGAGAGTTTCAGCACTTATTTTTTCTCTAGTATAAACTCTAGGTTTATCAAAACGGGTATAATAAGAACTCGGATGGCCTCAATCGTCACAACTTAAAAATTTAATGTCAACTTTTTATTTAGTTTGACGTCCACAATTTATGACGCTATTTTATAAGCACTTGGCTGTGTATAAATAATTTCCGAATAATTAATATATCACACGCCACTTTAATTTCTAGTTGACTATTCATCTTGCTAAACTTCTGTTTAGCAATGTCATATCACGTGCCAAATTTATAGTTGACTATAATTATAGTGTTAAACTTCCAGTTAGCAACATTTAAACATACGACTTCAAATTAAGTCTGTTGTATCTAGCCAGATAAAAATATATGTGACATAAGACACTAACTGGTGTCTTATTTATATTGGCAAGACTAAACATGTAATTAACATAATATTCCTTCAGGGAATATAATACATTGCTTTTTATTGTAGTATGGACACAAACCATACATCAAAATGATTCTTTATAGGGATACAAATCATAACTGATTTTTTGAATAATCTCAGTTATATTCAATTAATAATTCATCGATCCCTTCAGAGGAAGTGGTGAATTCAATGAATCACTTCATAATATTAAATAACTTGATCACATGTCACTTGTATACGAGATACCACACATAGTATTTTAAACTATTTATACGATAATGTGTCTACATGACTACATTATTTGTATGAATGATAAATATATTTCATACTCAAAACATGATATCTCATTCACTTCAGGGAATGATTTTGAATTGATTGGATATGATTATCAACTCTTAAGAGTATCTCATCTTGCAAATATTCATGTATAATCCCGAGTTCATTTTTAATTATGATGCTCAAATAATACTCACTATATGAAATGTGAGAATTTATAAACACTGTGAACTTCAGGTCACAGTTTCAATATCTGTAAACATTATGAACTTGAGGTCATAATTTAGTATATGTAAACACTATGAACTTCTGGTCATAGTTTAAGTATCTTTAAATATTATGAACTTCAAGTCATAATTCAGTATATGTAAACACTATGAACTTCTGGTCATAGTTTCAGTGTCTTTAAATAATATGAACTTCAGGCCATATTATAAATATCAACCAACTCGTATATCAATATTTGATTTTTCTTTACTCATATAGATATATGAATCTAACATGCATGACTTTTCATGAGATATTTTCATTTCTTTCAATGAACGAATTTGGCTCAATAAGGCCACATCATGAAGCTCAATTAAGGCTTCTTTACTTGGCTCGTCAAATGCCACATTATTAGGCTCAATTTGGGCGGCAATGTTAGACTTATCATAATACTATGTTCTCGATCTCTGCTATAGGCAGATTCTTTATGAGATTTCACATTCACTTTAAGGAATAAACCAAATTTGAGATTTCATTATATTGTTCAACTACAGGTGAACAAGAAACACCTCACAAATAAATTTCTCTTTCATAAAAACCGCTTTAATATCAATTGCGGTTCATAAAATTATATATGTGGGCTTTTGGCCACTAACAATTACATGTGGACTTCTGGCCACTTACATGCACTTATGCAATATAAATAAAATGTACTGATGAGACGGTGTTAAATTATTATACACTTTCAAAACTTTGAAGTTCAGGCCTGTTGGAAAATAAGGACTTACCTTAATGCGGAAGCGATCGGATCGTTGTGTTCGCTAACTGCCCACTACCATATATCGTACCTCCGGCGGCTACTAGAGTCCCGGAATATGTCCACGCCCCAAATCTCAAGTCCCATATTGATGGTGGACTTAGCCTATAGAGTTGTTTCTTTTTGTGTGTATTGTGTGTGTCAATTACCATATGCACAATATGGTCTCTTGAACTATTTGTAACCTTACAAAAGGAGAGTTACAATGACCCCATAAACATTCATTAACTCACCCATGAATGTGGAGGTTAATGGTATACTAAATGGGGTTATTATTAGTATTGTATAAGTAACTCTCACATATAATGTGGCCGTTACAAAATTCAATACTCCCACTCGGCCACATAACCGAGTCAATGCTCACACTTGGCCACTTAACCAAGGCGTTACAACACTTGATCACAAAGTCAAGATTTTTTTTTTTACTCTATCACAAAGATAGATAAAACACATTTACTTGATTACACAACCGAGTTTATCATAACACAATACCACATAACAATCTCTAATGCTTCATACGAGAAATGGGGTGTGCGACCAAAACGTAACAAAGTAATGTTATATTAAGTTACCATCAAAACTAACATAACACTTTCACATTATCAATACCCCAAATCATTCAAAACATCACCGTTAGCATACACAATCCCTATATGCTATCATAATCATTTAGTTATATACACAATATAACCCCTGGCCAGGAAATTATGGTGAAGTTGAATTGATCATTCCTTAAACACTAATAATAATCCATCTCAACTTAACTGCTTTCCTAACATGATCCATTGAACCTTAATCTTTTAGGTCCTTAGAATCATATTAAAGTAGCAACATCAAGAATTAACTTCATATCATAGCTCCAAGTCAAAGGGCATCGAACAAAAGTAGACAACACAGTCCATAGGATCACACAGTGACAAAGTAGGGAATCATTTTTCACTCCTAGCAGTCGACTTATATATAAACACACATAGTATGATATATGTGTCACAACATAGCTCCCACTACGATGGGCATATCACGCTTCCATGTCTTGCGAATCTTATGTCTAGATACTACTTAAGTATCTAACCCAAGCCACTAGATCGATATACTAAATATCCAACCTGACACTTGTGATTCGGTTTAAAGCTTTAGTACGAAAATAGGGTGTCTTTTCATACTTCGACTACAAAAGTCTCATCTTAGACTTACTAAGGCGACTGTATATATAACGAGTCAATATCTTTTCCATACAACTCATGTACAAAGATAATCCTCAACACTCACTAAGTGTTAAGTGACTCAGTCTCATCTTGCCCACTACTCAAGTGTCAAGGCGATTTACCTGTGTGACTAGGCAATCTAAAAGCTTGGTGATATCTTATGTGCCTCATGATGCAACGAATGCATATGAACATTTCCAAAAAAAAAACAAAATCCTCATCCTAAAATGTTCATCATCAAACACATCCACAACTCAACAAGATTAAAATTTAAGTTGACTATTTTGCACAATTAGTTCAACAAATAAACCAATTAAGAACACATCTAAATAAAAACGTCAACAATCTTGTTAGTTAATCTTACTTTATGACAACTCTTAGTTCCACACAAGAACTAATCTACTCATACCACAAAAGTAGAGTAAAATTCACTTGTTCAATAAGGCCAAAGTTATAATATGAACATATCTGCTCATCTTCATAAAATAAATCTTTTGGAACTTCAGGTCCAAAAATTATATGATATGTCTTTTTCCAAAAATTAAGTCCAGAAGTATCACACGGAGCCCAGAGAAATAAAGCAAAGTATGAATCTGACAATTTTTCTCGTGTAAACAAGCAATAGGCATCTTGCAGCATTAAATTCCATACGCACTGTACCATCAACCTCTATCAATTACTAAGAGAGAACTGCAAAAGTAAGGTGAAGTAGACAGACTACTATAGGTAGCAGGCAATAGACTCAACCCCAAACAATTAATTCTCCCTCACCCTCGATTACCAAATTCGATAACCACAACAAATCACACATCAGTTTATGCGTATTCTAGCATGACTTTTATTTAAAATCTATAAATCACATAAAATTAAACGCATATCGCGAACTGGATATGAAAGTACTTAAACCGAGTTAAGCAACCTTTTTTTCACCATGGTTGTAGTCAAACACAAACAATCATCTATCAAGGAAACGATAAATGGATAAATGCTACTCCACTTTCAGTGGATACACTTCCTAATTTTCACTTACATTTCCCACTCACTACATAAAAATTTAAAACACACAACCGGTAAGACCGTATCGAAGAAACATTGGTTTCGACAATAGATACAAGTCTAGTTAGTAAGGAAAACAGATAATACCGTGCATAACAATGTAGAATCAAACAAATTAATTAAAGTATAGATAACCCTAGCACGCATCCTTATTACTAAAACATTTTTACCAGAATAACTCAATCAACCAAAACTACCCCAAATTCCACACTAAACACGAAATTCACAAGCTTACGACATTATAGCCGTTAACCAAAATCGCCAACACATAATAAACGACTATAGGAAGAGAACATTCTTAGTCCTTAGTTCGTAGATTCATAGGTTTTCACGAGTAATAAATCAGTAAACATACCTTAAGTAAATAATAGAATAAGATTTTATATGAACCTCCATATTATCATATTTGAATAATAATTATTTACCCAATTGGTTAGGCTCGTGCTGATAACGTGTTGTGAAATAAAGAGAACGATAATTATAGAGAGAAGGTAGAGAGAAAGTAAGGGAGACGGATCTATGTTATTATTCCATTATAAGGGGTATATATACACATACAATAGGGGTAGAGTTTCCATAAGATAATATATTCTAGTATCCTATAAGATATGGACATCCATATAATAATATTTCATAACACAATTAGCTTAATTCTCACTATCTACTCTTGAGTGTTTTTTTTTTCCAAATAGCTTATTTGCGAATCAAGTTACCTACTAAGCACTAACACCAAACAAGTGGAATGGTAATAGAGGAACTAGCAAGAAAGACATACTGAGCTAATAATGAAATAACCTACACTATTTCACCAGAAAGAAGGCCAAACTAAATAGCAAGAAGTGCGACAACCCTCGCAATAGCGGAAATAAAACATAACAAGCATGCAATTTATACAGCGTAAAATACGATATTTTTGAAACTTTTTACATGCAAAAAGAAGAGTACGAGGAATGTCAATAAATATCAACTAAAGTATAAAATACTACAAAGAGACATAGTTTTTCAAAACGTGATCAAAAATAAAAGTTGTTTAGCAAACTAGCTAAGAACGTCTATGGGCGAATCGTCGAGTCCAACGCTCGCTAGCTCACACCCGAACCCAAAAACAAGGAAAGATCCAGCCAAGCAACCTGTTCATTCATGAAACATGAATGCCACAGTCAGTGGGGAGTAGCTCCGGGTTCTCCCAGCCATATCACAAATAACATACATAAACGGTAATAAACATGTAGAAGCATACTTATATATATATGTGTGTGAATTACGAGAAATACAAATAAGCATTCCAATATATTAAGATATAGGCGTATGAAATAACAAGGTCGTAAGCATCATACTATAGATAGACTCGGGGAAGACACCCTTAGGCAACTATATACTCACTAGGGCTTACATCTCACCGTTAGTGGCATATACTTGATAAGATAGAGACTCGACATATAAACCACGCCAAGTCATCCAACGGTCACAAATAATCAACATATAAACATCCATCCAAACATACGAATATGGTAACATAATCTCTCACGGTTAATGACACGCACTAGCACCATGTACATAGCAAGTATGATCAATACACGTCCACGAGATAAACATTTCCCTGAACCATACACGATAAACATTTCGTATATGAAAGACTCATTTCGTCCCGGTAGGACGACGATAATAATACGGTCCTAGTCTAAACCTGGTCAGACTCTAGGAAAAAACATGTTCCGATTCGACATGCGATACACATTTCGCATCCAAGACTCGGTCAAACACAGAAGCCGAGTACCCCAAATTCAGCCAAACTTCACGAAAGAGGCGGAAAGAGCACAAGAATCATAATCAAGAGGTACGCTAAATGTAATGACACCACCGTGCAAGGATACGACATTTGACGGCCAGGTCGATCAACGCATTGCGTTCGCCAACCAACAACGTCGTCATATCCCCACTAAAACATGCATACAAGCATTTAGGATGCATCTCCTCGTTCCGACATTCCAATATAACGAGCAAGGAGATATAGCCGGGGAATGAGAGTTCATAGCACTTAACAATTAGTGCTCAAATAAAAACATATGTAAACTCGACTCAAAGTGGGACATATCAAAAACCGTCACAAAACAGGTGATATAAGCGAATGGAATACCATATATTCTAAACATGAATATTTAATGCTATTACGTAAATTTATACGATAAACGAACCATACAAACTATTATAAATGAAAGCATAAGGAAAGAAATGAAGAAAAGATCACAGGGGGTGCTAGCCGGTCAATGGGACCGGCCGCCGGCTACCCGGCTGGCGCTTCAGCAACTATCAAACAATATCAAAAATACAGGGATGTCCCAGCTGGTCAAGGGTACCGGCAGCCGGCTACCCGGCTGGGACCACATGCCAACCGAAGAAAAGAAGAAAAGCGAAGGGGGGGGGGGGTCCCAGCCGGTCGGCCGGCTGGGAATTACGCAACACCAAAAATACACGAAATGCCAATTTCGCCTCTACCGCGTTCCCAGCCGGTCGGCTGACCGGCGGCCGGTCGGCCGGCTGCGACTACATTCACACGAAAATCATCATACTTCACCAAAAATCATCAACAACTATCAACAACTATCATAAACTATCAACAATCATTAATCAACACAAATTCTAACAATACTCATCTAATTCTAACCATATTCACTAATATCAAAACACATTAAATGCCTAATAATTGTCACTAGACATTTAGTAAACATCAATTAAAACATTAAAACACGTATTGATATCGAGTAACCCTTCACCGTTACCTTTGTGCGTCTTCAATCGCCTTCTAAGTCTTCCTCCACAAGGTAGTATTCCTTGACGGGGTCTTAAAGGTCTCCACCTAAACAAAGACAAGAAAAGATGAATATAATTCACCTTTGAGAAAGACGGAAAAATTGAAAATGAGAAAGACGGTAATTTTATTTCCACACAAGGTAGAGGAGGATAAGAGAGGAACGTTATGATGAAAATCAAAAGATTTGGGTGAGGAATTGATGGGTTGAGTGAAGCTTGAGATGATCTACAAATGGTGGCTAAGGTTTTGGTTGTTTGGTGAGAAATAAGAGGTGAGTGGAAAAAGATGGAGGAAATAAGGGGTTATAAGGAGTGAGTGGAGAAATGAATGAGGAAAAAGCCCAAAATTCGGCTTAAGGCATAACTCACATGGAATTCCGAGTAGGGTCCGAATACGAACTCTGATTTGCTAAATTAGACACGGGAAACTAAGTTGTAAACTAACTCTAAAATTACGCTAATCAATAATAATATAATATTATTAAAATAAAATAGGGTACATTTGCGGGTGTTACAAGAAGCTTGCTCAAAAGGGGTAAAAGGGCTACATCTAAAAGTCCATCCTTTTAACCATTGCCTAAATGATCACAGGATCCAACCAATACCCATCAAAAAACAAGTAGCGCCCAAGGATGTGCCAAGAGAAATCAGGAGGGGCCTTATACATTGGGTTGGCAGGTATTTGACGGGGAGTTCAAGATTATTGATAAATGACCAAAATGAGTAAAAGAAAGTCGTTCCAGGTCAAAGGGGTCTAACACCAAGTTGATGACTAAAGCCCATAATGATTAAAAAGAAAATATTAAAGTAATTCAAGATGAGCTAAGTTGATTAAGGTTTTGAAAAAATTTAGGTAGGAGATCAAATAAAAAGAGTAGAAGGTAGGCACGAGATGACCAAATCCTACACATTAAAAGGCGCAGGTAGCATTATAGTAATATATTATCCACCTAGAAATGAATGTAAGGTGAGTATGTAAACCTGGACAATGAGCCAAACGGGTCGGGTTTGGGTTTGCAAGAATTCAAGCTAGTCGGGTCGAGTAAGTTTCTTTCGGGTTCATGTCATTTTCGGATAAGTTCTTTTCAAGCTATTAGAGTATAATGGTCAGTTGCGATAATAAACATCGGGTTGGATTAAATAGGGCGGGTAGATTCGGTTATCAAATTTGGGTCTCAAATAAGGTGCGGGTATGGCTTAGGTCAAGTTATTTAGTGCCATCGTTCAGATCGGTTCGGTTTTGACAGGTGTGTAAATGCGAGTGTAAGAGCACTAGAACAGGAGAGCCTAAGGAGGAACTTTTAAAGGAGCGCCGAGACCTAATATAATAGTCATAAGAGAGACAAGAATATTTTGCTGATGAAAAAAGGAGCACAAATAAACTAATTGTAAGAAATGTTACATGAATCATACATCAAACACGTGGTTGATGTGAGGAGGAGATGTCCAAAAAGTAGGGATTAAAAAAGCCTAAGGGCGTACCACGTTTAATTTAGTTAGTTATCATACTTTTGTAATACCCGGATATTTTTGGACCGCTATAGAACCTGATGCATGAGAGGACCCTCAGGTTTGATGAGTCTACTCACGAGTGAGGTATGACTATAACTGGACCGAGTATAGCCTATACTAGACTTAGTGGAGTTGTTATAATGTTCGTCTATGGAAGGGTTGTCTTTAAACTGTCATAACTTGAGATATAAACATGAGAATGATGTGAGTTTAATTGAAAGGGATATATTTTCCTCTTAAGATTCCAACAATAGGTCACATTCATCCCTAATCGACCGAGAAACGAGTGAGATATGACTGTTTTAAAAAAAACTAGTCATTGCTGAGAACTACGATGATTACTCGACTGAGTACTGTTACTCGACCGAGTAGTATGTAGGAGACAGTAGTCAGTTTTCATTACTCGAACTTCCTAGGTCATTTTATTCGGCCTTCATATGCCTAACCTAATCCTTTCGATCAATCGTCTTGTCTGGAAGGTCCAAATTTTTATCTGGGCCTTAGGATGGATAGCGATTGACGTCAACCTTACAACGGTGTATACTCATGTTAGCACCAAGTGCTTTCACTATTTGAGGAAATGGACTAGGATCCGGCCTTACTCGTGTTTGGCGTGGACCTCTCCACAGACCTTGGGTTTGATTCCTTGGTATGGCAACTCACCTTTTAAGCCAAAACCATTTTAAGTTTCCCTCACCCCAAACTATCTCTAACTTCAAACCCATTAGTCTTTGTAATACCGCCTAAAAGATAGTTACAAAAAAAAATCCTCCAATCTATGCACAAAACTAAGAGTAACAAAGGTTGGTTCGCCTTGATACTCGACCTTGAAAAGGCCTTTGACCGCTTGGAATGGGATTTCATCCAGTCCTGCCTTCACCTTGCTAGAATGATAATGACACCATCTCCCTCATCAGGATCGAGTTGCATCTCTAATTCTTCCTCCCACACCATCTTTAATGGCTCCCCATCACCTGATTTCCATCCCTCTCGGGAAATCAGGCAAGGCGATCCTCTCTCCCCTTAAATTTTTATCATATGCATGGAGGCTCTCTCTTGCCTCATTCACCAATCCTGTTCTGACCTTGAGTGGACCCATTTTCCTCTTGGCAAAGGAGGAACCTCCTTCTCCCATCTCCCCTTTGTTGATGATATCCTCCTCTTTGGGCGCACCTCCTAACAAAACCTTGTGCCCTTCAGGAGATTTTGTTCTCCTTTTGCTCCTTTTGTGGCCAAAATATCAATTGTGCCAAGAGCAAGATCATATCCTCAAAAAACACCCATCGAGATGAGATAGCTATGTTTGAAGTTTCCCTTGACATTAAACGTACTAACAACCTTGGAACCTACATGGGCTTCCCCCTTACCCACCACAAGCCCAAAAGGGCTGACCTCAACTTTATTATCGACTCCCTACAATCCAAGCTCGAGAACTAGCAAACATGGTTCCTTTCTAAGGCTGGGAGACTTTGCCTTATCAAATTGACCCTCAATATCATTCCCGCTCATGTCATGCAGTGCATTCGACTACCTGTTTCCATCCTCCACAACATTGACAAACTTACTAGCCCTTTATTGTGGTCGAGTCAGTGTTCTAAGAAACTTCACCTCTCTAACTGGAACTTAGTGAGCAAACCTCTGGCTAGCGGAGGTTTGCGTGTCAGAGCTTCTAGGCCCCTTAACGATGCTTTCTCCAACAAAACTCTTACTCGGCCGAGTATGTAGTCTGACTCAACCGAGTCGCTTGTTACTCGACCGAGTGGACGTCGGGTTTAAGAACCGCACAATCCTATTCTTTTATTTCATCCAATCTTCTTCCTTCTCTCTCCATATTCTCTCATTTCTCTCTAAAACCCTCACAAACACATGCATATGATATTCAAGCTTGGATTAAGAGATTTTCCACCTTCTCCGCCATCCTTTCACTTTGTAAGTTGACATCTACCGTTTTCTAGTGTTATGAACCCTAACTTTATTTTGGGGATTTCTTATTTGGTTATTTAATTAACAATTAGTATTCATAATATAGTAATTAGTGGGTATTAATAAGGGGTTTTGTGTTATATTATAGTGTAGGATGATTTGTGATAGTATTTTTGTTGTTTAACCTATAAATTGGGGAAAAGTGTTGCAAATTATAGTTAATTGATTATTATGATAAGAATTTGAGGAATTTGACCTAGAATGTGATTATTGACCTAATTAGTGTAACGATTGGGGAAATAGTGGTAATTAGAGGCGATTAGTGTTAATAAGTCTTATTTAGTAGTAATTAATAGTAATTGATATTATTGAATTTGAGGAATTTGACCTAGAATGTGATAATTGACCTATTATGATTTTTGTCATAGCTTCATCTTTCTTGTGCTTGTTGATGACTATTATGCTTGGCTAGCCATTGTTGTTGGTCCTTGTGTCGGATAGTCATTATTGGCGATGCTTATGCTTGGATTGCTTCGAGGTTGGTGTTTCCTACTCGGTTTATGTGTACATGGTTGATAGAAAATGGTTTATGATATGGTTGTGACATGTGGGTTGATGTTCGATGTGTATTTGTGATTTGATACATGGTGTTGGGAGTTGTTGTTATATGGAGCGCTTGTGGGAACCGGCTACCACAACCGCTCCATAGATCCTGGGGGTCGCTCTGCATTGTCCCACTATGTAGAGACATTGCTCGTGTTTATGACCTGGGTCTTTGGGGTGACCTACTGTGGTAGAGCCAATTGTGACACCCTCAAATTTGCGGAAAGAAAAAAAATAATTTAAATACATAAAAGATACGAATACATAACGAAGGTGTCATAAATAAAAAGGGTCATTACAAAACGGAAATAATATTCTACAAACGAAATATACAAGACGGGAGACATATCTCCCGTATAAATACGGAAATAAAAGAGTGTATAATAAGATACAATCTAAGAACCGAATATAGGTCCAAGGTAAATACTTCGCTCGCTAGCTCGTCAATGTACCCCACGTATGCATCACCACCTGTTCGACCGCATTAAATATAAACACGGAAGCCACAGTCAGTGGGGAGTAACTCCGAGTTCTCCCAGCCACGAAATGTCGAGTTTAATGAAACATGAATAACATAAAAGCAATGTATATGGAAAATACAAAACTTAAACATATATGATATGCTTTTCATGTTATGAAACAATTAACTAACATATAACCTATCA
>JAIUZE010017132.1:0-23383 GCA_022085475.1 Heliosperma pusillum | reverse complement strand
ATATCAAGTAATGTTTGATTTCTCCGTTCGGACACACCATTTAATTGAGGTGTTCCAGGTGGAGTTAACTGTAATACTACCACACAGTCTTTAAGGTGTTGATCAAACTCATTTGAAAGATATTTGCCACCACGATCCGAACGAAGTGCTTTAATCTTTCTTCCCAGTTGGTTTTCAACCTTATTCTGGTATTCCTTGAACTTTTCAAAGGACTCACTTTTATGCTTCATTAAGCAGACATATCCGTATCTACTCAAATCATCCGTGAAAGTGATAAAATATCTATAGCCGTCTCTTGCGTTTATTGACATAGGTTCACATACATCAGTATGTATGAGTCCTAATAGGTCACTAGCGCGCATTCCAACACCTTTGAAGGAAATTCGAGTCATTTTACCGATAAGACATGATTCACACGTGCCACATGATTCGTAATCAAATGGGGAGATAGTCCCATTGTCAATGAGCTTCTTTACACGTTTCTCATTTATGTGTCCCATACGGCAGTGCCATAGATAAGTTTGATCTTTGTCACCAACCTTTAATTTCTTATTATTCACATGCAATATGTCTGTGGTTTGATCTAAGATATAAATTCCATTCATGGAAACTGCTTTGCCATAAATCATTTCATTAAAAGAGAAAATACAGCTATTGTCTTTTATTGAAAATGAAAAACCGTCTTTATCTAGTACGGAAACAGAAATAATGTTCTTAGATAAACTGGGTACATAGCAACAATTATATAAATATAACTCAAAACCACACGGGAGTTGGATTACATATGTTCCTACTGAAACTGCAGCAACTCTTGCTCCATTCCCCACTCGCAGGTCCACATCACCCTTTGCGAGAGGTGTGATGTTTCTTAGGCCCTGCAAATGATTACACAGATGAGAACCACAACCAGTATCAAGTACCCAAGTTCCGAAACTTGAATGGTTAATCTCAATCATATGAATAAAAGATGACATACCAACAGGAGAGAAGCGGCCTGCTTTTATGTCCTCACGGTACACGGGACAGTTCCTCCTCCAATGCCCAGTCTTGTGGCAATGGTGGCACTCCATGTTACTGTCCTTGCTCTTTGCCTTGCCTTGTGAGCCACTGGTCTCACCAGACCAACTCTTGCCGTTTCCTGACTTTTTAAGCTTTGGCTTTCCTACAGCTAGGTCGCCATGAGCCTTGCTCTTACCTTTGCCCTTGTTGGAAAACATGAGAACATCTTGCTTCATGCTTCCACTCAATTTCATATCATTCTCGGTCTGTACGAGAAGTGAGTGGAGTTGATGAAGACTTTTCTTCATATCATTCATATAGTATTTGCCCTGAAAAGGGCAAAACCATCATGAAGTGAATGAAGCACACGGTGAATGACTATGCTCTCACTGATTTTGCAATCAAGTGCCTCCAATTTCTCGACATTCTCAATCATATCAAGAATGTGTGGGCTAACCGGTTGGACCTTCTAGAGTTCCGCCTCAAAGAAGCGACATGTATACTCATAAGTAACGATCCTCGGTGCTTTTGAGAATTCGTGAGTGAGCGTGGTGAAAATATTGTTTGCGCCTTGGGCAATGAAGCGTCTTTGCAAATTGCTTTCCATTGCAAAGATGAGTACGTTCTTTATCGCACCTGCTTCCATAACGAAGTCACTATATTCAAGTGTCTCGTTAGGTCTCGCATTGGGGCATGGGTTTGGCGGTATTGGCTCAGTCAAGTACTTGAGCTTACCGTCAGCAATGGCAGCATTCCCTAATGCCGCTTCCCAGTCCGCAAAGTTTGACCCGTCATTCTTTAGTCGCGTGGCCTGATTCATGTGGTCCATAAAATCTTTAAGCCAGGATTCGCGCGCGAGCGTGGCACTTGGCATAGAGATATCAGTATTTCTAGCCATTTGTTATATGCAGTATTATTAATGTAAACGAGTTCTACACTGAAAATGAAGAAAAAAACATAATAAGCATACTCATCGATTTGAATTTAAGTCTAGTGCAAAATTTGTTTTAATGCAAAGACTCGAGCATTTATACAATTGACCTCACTCAAGAATTATATAAATGATCCCAAGACTCAATTATCTGTAAATTGATAAGCCAACCTCTTGGCTAATTCTACCTTTAGAATTCTTGGTCGATAAATTTCTGTAAATTCTATCTTTAGTCCATCATAATCACGAGAAACTCTCCGGACTATAATGTTGAGATAAAATAGGTCAACACACTACTTACCCAACGTAGAAGGGGTCATATAGAGAGTAAGGTCTTATATGCCTACCGACGAAGAAGGGATTCATAGTAGTTTGGCCTATAAATACTAGTCTCAATATTAGGTTTAGAGGAAGATCCCATCAAATTTATTTTAATTCAATTTTAAGTGAACTAATATCTAGCATGCGAGGAGTTGATAGGGGTGACGCCTGAACCTGGACCCTGGAAGGAAGCATCTGGGAACAAGCAGGTAAAGGAACAACCTCTTCTTCAACTGAATAGTGATGATGTTAAGGATGAGATTTTGTTTTGGTCTCTTTCTGTGTTTGGATATGTGGTTGGTGTAACCCGCCATGGAATGTACTATCTGGGTTTATTAAGCGTATGTGGAAAGAAGAGGAGATTGATAAGGTGTCATTTATGCCAAATGGAGTTTTCTTAGTTCGTTTTAAGACTAAGGAGATTCAACAGAGGGTTTTACAGAATGGTTGTATTATGTTTGATAATAAACCAGTAGTGATTAGGGAATGGACTCCCACGACTGATCTTATTAAGATAGACTTGGAATACCTCCCTATATGGATCAAGCTGGTAGGACTTGAATTGAAATTCTGGGGAGAAAGTTGCTTAACTAAGATTGGAGGGTTAATTGGGAAAGTGATAAGGAGAGATGAATCTACTGAAAAGAGGAATTTCCTGGGATATGCTAGGTTATTAACTGAAGTAAAGGTCAATCAGGTATTTCCAGAGAGTTTATCTTTTCTTGATGAAGAGGGAGTTAAGAAGACTGTTAAGGTGGAGTATGACTGGCTTCCCCTTAAGTGTCAGACTTGTAAAGGGATTGGTCATGCTTCTAGATTGTGTAGGAAGAAGGAGGTTGTGGGAAGGAAGCAGTATGTATGGAAGAAGAAAGAGGTGAGCAGGACTGCTGGGAATGTGGATGTATCACCAAAACAGAATGGTATTGGGGTTCAGAAGGTGTCTACTGTTCAAAGTGCATCTAAATTGAGTAGGCAGGACACTCACTCTCTCATGTACACTCCAGGGGGTACCTCATATCTGGAAATGGTAACAAAGAGCGTGGTCCAAGCTGCTCAGACAAATTTGCAGGATGGAAGGGAAGTAGAGATACACTCTGAAAATGGGTAGAATAGGATTCTGGAATATTAGGGGCCTTAATAAGGTGAATAAGCAGTTGGATATTAGAAGGTTCCTGCATATGAATAAAATTGACCTGTTTGGGTTAATTGAGACTAGAGTTAAAAAGAAAAATTGGTTGAATATTAGTAATGTTTTCTGTAATAACTGGGCTATTTGCACTAATCATCAAAGCCATAACAATGGCCGTCTCTGGATGCTGTGGAATCCTCAGGTGTTTGAGGTTGACATCAAGCATGTCTCTGCTCAGTCCATTCATGCTATGGTTACCATGAGAGGAGACTTAAGACAATTTTGGATTACTTATGTGGATGGTTTTAATAAGCCTATGGAGAGAGTAAGTTTGTGGGACTGTTTGAGGGAGTATGCTAAGGTGACTAATGGCCCTTGGTTGATAGGGGGTGACTTTAATAATGTTCTTAGGAATGATGAGAGGGTTGGTTCTATGGTGTCTAATGCTGAAATCCTTCCTTTTCAAATGTGTGTCCAATTTTGTGAAGTTGAAGACATTAAAGCCATTGGATCTTTTTTTACTTGGACCAACAAAAAGAAGGTGAACTCTAGGGTTTATAGTAGGATTGATAGGGCCTTAATTAATGATCAGTGGTTGATGCTTTTCCCTGATTCTTTTGCTAATTTCTTGCCTGAAGGACTGTATGATCATTGTCCCTGTTTAATTCAGTTGGAAGGAGAAGATAGGGTGAGGATTACTTCTTTTAAATACTTTAACATGTGGGCAAAGGCTCCTGGCTTTCATGATCTTATAAGTAACAGTTGGGGTAAAAGGGTTTATGGAACCAAGATGTTTCAACTGGTGAGAAAGCTTAAGGAAATGAAGTCTGACTTGAAAAAACTTAATAAGGAGAACTTTCATGATGTGGAGAAGAATGCTCAGATTATGGAGATGTCTTTGCAGAGTATACAGAAGGCATTGAGAGTTGATCAACTCAATCCTTCTTTGCTGCTGGCAGAAAAGGAGGCTGCTGAGAATTTTAGAATTCTTGATAATGCTAGATATGAATTCTTAGCTCAAAAAGCAAAAGTACAGTGGTTAAGGGAGGGGGATGATAATACTGCCTTCTTCCACTCAAGTATTAAAAAGAGAAGAGCACACAATAAAGTACTTCAGATTGAAGATGAGGAGGGGAATGTTTGGAATCAAGTTCAAGGTATTAATGAGTCTTTTGAAAACTTTTATAAGAAGCTTCTGGGATCCCAGAATCATGTTAGGGAAGTCCATACTGCTACTGTTCAGGCTGGTACTATTCTCAACAATGATCACCATAGAGCACTTTGCAAGCAAGTAACTGGGGCTGAAGTAAAGGATGCTATGTTCTCTATACCTGGTAATAAGGCACCTGGGCCTGATGGGTATAACAGTCAATTTTTTAAGGATACTTGGGATATCACTAGGGATGATGTCATTGGAGCTGTGAAGGATTTTTTTACTCATGGAAAACTTCTGAAGCAGGTGAATCATACCATCCTTACTTTGATTCCTAAGGTGGAAATGCCAAAGTCTGTGACTCAGTTTAGGCCTATAGCATGCTGTAATACTATATATAAGTGTGTTGCCAAAATCCTGTGTAACAGATTGAGTGAGGTGCTTGGGGATATTATTTCAAAAACTCAGAGTGCTTTTGTTAAAAAGAGAGACATAGTGGAGAATATACTGATCTGTCAGGACCTCACCAAACTGTATAACAGAAAAGTTTGCTCTCCTAGAGTCATTATGAAAATAGATCTTCAGAAGGCTTATGATTCTGTTGAATGGGAGTTCTTAAGGGGTATGCTGGTGGCTCTTAACTTCCCTCAACAATTTATTAAGCTGGTGATGGAATGTGTGACTACTCCAACATATTCTTTGGCATTAAATGGTGAACTGTTTGGCTATTTTCCTGGAAAAAGATGTCTGAGGCAAGGGGATCCATTATCTCCTTTGTTATTTACAATTTGTATGGAATACTTGTCCAGAATACACAACAGGGTGAAGGAGATTGAGGGGTTTAAACATCATCCTTTGTGTCGAAGATTAAACTTAACTCATCTCTGTTTTGCTGATGACCTGTTATTGTTTTGTAGAGGTGATTGGCAGTCCATGGTTATCATGATTAGAGCCTTTAATACTTTTTCAGCTGCTTCAGGACTTAAAATGAACAAGGGGAAGTCAAATATCTATGGAAATGGGCTGAGTCTAGGGGTACTGGAGGGGTTCTCTGAGCTATCTGGGATGAAGATTGGTTCCCTTCCTTTCTTGTATCTAGGTATGTCAATTTCTGCTAGGAAGCTTTCTGTTCTAGAATGTAATATTCTAGTGGACAGAATAGTGGATAGAATCAGGGGAATGGGGAATAGAAAACTATCTTATGCAGGTAGACTGGTTCTTATTCAGAGTGTTCTTAGTACTCTGCATTACTACTGGGCACGTATTTGTATCCTGCCTTCTAGTATTATGCAGAGAATTAAGAGTGTTTGTAGGAGCTATTTGTGGAAAGGAGAAGCAGTGTCATATTCTCCTGCTTTGGTCGCTTGGGAGACTGTTTGTAAACCAAGGATGCAAGGAGGCTTAGGGATTAAAGACCTGAGAAGGTGGAACATAGCAGCGGTTGGAAGGTATGTATGGTGGGTTATGCAAAAGAAGGACACTCTCTGGTCAAATGGGTGCATTCAATTTATATTAAGAACCAGAATTGGGGTGATTATATCCCCCCTCATGGTAGCAGTTGGGCCTGGAGAAGGATTTGCAGGGTGAAAGATCAACTCATTTCAGGGTATGTGGGCACTAATTGGCAGGAGTTGAATGGGACGTATTCTATTGCAGCAGGTTATAAATGGCTTGGTAGTGATAGTGCAGCTGTAGAGTGGCATGATTGTGTGTGGAACAAGCTTGGGATGCCCAAGCATAATTTCATTGCTTGGATGTATGCTCATGGGAGACTCGTAACAGCAGATAGGTTGGGAAGGATGAATATTGCAGTGGATTTACAATGTGTGTTATGCAGGGAGGAGACTGAGAGTAGTGAACACCTGTTTTTTCAATGTTCCTATAGTAAGATTGTTTTGAAGCTTGTTAATGATGCGTTTAAAACAGGCCTCCCTGAGGTCAGTGTGTTGGGTTGGTGGTGCCATGGCAGGAGCAGGAATGAGAGTAATGTTTATGCTATTATCATTAATGCACTGATTTACCATCTATGGTGGGCAAGGAATTATTGTCGTGTCCATGCTCTTGTATGGCGTCCTGAAGTCACCCTTAAGAAGATCAAGGAGGAGGTTATGTGGTGTAGAATGAGAAATTGTTAGTATTGTGATTAAGTAAGCTGATAGCATGTTTTAGTAATTGTCGTGAGAATTGTTTGATAACAAGTTGTAATGGTTGAAAGTGTAATTGGCCTTAATGGTTTTAATGAAATATACTAACATTCTACCCAAAAAAAAAAATATCTAGCATGCGAGAATGAATAAACTAAAATGATGGCTTAAATTCGAGTGACATCTTTATGTCCATGATAACTAACTTTCAAACTATATGAGTCAATTTTCATGCATTTTAGTAGTAGGTGGTTTGGTTTAGGCGGAAAATGATGCACTAACTATCATGTGATGAAAAAGCAACAAGAACGGAAAAAAACATAAAAATATTACAAAGTCCTAGTGTGGCCTATCTACCAAAATGAACAAAATACAACTTTGGAATCCAACCCATTTGGACCCGAGAAGCTTGTATTGATGTTCCATCTTGGTCCATGTAGCGGGAGTGAACAATCCGATCTCCATCTTTAGTCTTCTCAAAATACATTTAATAAATTACAAAATATAAACCTATTTACATTCTAATTTAAAAACATAATTTAATGAAAAATAAAATGGAGATTCGAGATCTCAAAATTACATGAAAGATCATGTTTCCATCATTACGAAAACATGATCAACTAATAAGGCCACACTAGGTAATACAAATTACAACCGATTGCAAAAATACGTAAATTAAACCATTCAAGCATTCATTCAACAAGATAAAATGCATCAACTATAAATTAATCATTCAAGACATAATTCTTTAATTATGAAGAGTAATTTATCCAAACCACCTTTTAAAATGATCAAACCTATGTGACAATTCCTTAATTAATCACAATAACCCCAACCAAACATAATCCAATTTTAAATCATATTCTTTAACATGAATTAATACAACATTATTTTAAACCTCTTTAAAATAATTGTGAACTTCTTCACAACAATAAACGAAACATTATCATTATAATGAATAAAAAAACTTTCAATCAAAAATAAAAAAACCGAAACTTTTTTTTTTCTTTAAAAACAAAATTTGATGTTACTAATATTTTCAAGATCGGTACAAAATATCAACATCTAATCATAATTAAACATCGATACAAACTAGATGATTCAATTTAACAATTTAAAATGAATATCTAAATCAATGAATACCAAAAATATATAGTGATGAACATTCAAATCGATTTCCATTTACATTTTAATTTAATCCTTATTAATTAAATCAAAACAACTACACATTCATCATGTTATCGTCTTAACTATTTAAAACAACAATTATAATGAATCAAAATGGAAAAACAAGGCAAAAGTTTTTTTTTTTTTTATACGGATGAACAGTACAGACGAAAATATTTTTTTTTTCTCGGAAGAAATTAAAAAAATAAAAAATAATGATTCTAATCTTATATTTCATCAAGTATGAAAACATATAAAATAATTTCGTAGCCCTTGGCTCTGATACCACTTGTTAGAAATATCGGTATATTTCGTCATTATTTTACGGATTATAACGAAACAATAGTATATGAATTACAAGTTATAAATGAAATTACATAATATAAAATTATAGGAATTTAGATTTAACTTTTGGTCCTAGCAAACTTGGCCTATGAACAATATCGAAATCGATATTCTTCTAATTGTTGCACCCAAGATGCTCCAAGATATGCCTTGCTTGTGCTAGAATTTTAGAGAAAAGTTACTGCTAATTTTTCTTTTTCTTTTGTGATGATGAATGATAGAGAGAATTAGAGAGAAAAATCAGAATTTTTCCTTTGTTGCTCTTCTCCTATTTCGGCCGTGACCCCTAAGTAGTAGAAAAAGAAGTCTTTTTCTTTTTCTTTTTCTACTCTTCTTGTTAGGGTTTTTGACCTAGTTACCATAAGAGAATAATAGGAGACCTTTTCTCTTATTTTTTTATCTCTTATGGACCGAAAATTAAGAGAGAAAAAGACTATTTTTTTCTTTCCTTTTTCGGTTATATTAGCATGTAATATAATATATACGCCAACTATAAATATCCGTATATTTATAATTTTCTAACTAAATATAACATATTATGTTCGTTTAAGCTTATATTATATACATTGATTAAATATAACGGTTAATATTCAATTACGAATTACATTTAATTCGTCTCAGCTAATATTATTTAATCGTTATTAAATAATCGTATCATCATTACATTGACTAACCTTTTAGTCATATAAATCGACTAACCTTTTAGTCATATAATAAGGCATCAATATGATTATATTATTCATATAATCACATCTCTCAGACACATCCTTTAGGTGTGACTTTTAGGGACCAGTTGATCACCGCCATTAAAATGACAATAACGTCAAACTCCTAGCAAGCCAACCTATATCGATAAACGTTAATCAACTGATAAGAATACAAAGTATACCCTGTGAACCTGTAAGAGATTTATTCATGTTATCACACTAACTGTGGAGGACACTAGCTCCAACAAGTATGTTCCTCTTATATTTACATTCGTTTAATTCACTTTTGCTAGTTTAGACAAACAATCAATTACCCTGAACTGCTACCTGGCGAACTTAGTTAATAGCATTTAAAATACAATTACTCCCTGCGGATATGATATCCTATTTACCACTAACCATTTGTTAGTAGTAAATTGGGATTATTTTTATTAAGGTGATACGACTTTAGCCTTGTCAATTTAGGCGTCGTTGGCGGGGACACGATTTAATTTTGTTTTCTTTAATTTAGTATGTGTTTGTTTTAGGGAACCTATGTTCCTTGAGACCATTCTCATAATTTATTTCTTGGTTTTTGTTTATGCCCAAGTTAGACAAAACAAATTCACATAAATTTATCGATCCGAAAACTTGAGTATGCTTAACGTTATATACGAGTAATAAACTTCAGAAAACCAGTCCTTTGAAGAGGATAACATAATTTTCTATACCGACACGTCGATCACCATGCCTAAACTATCAAGTCGTTATGAGCAAACTATCGAGTCTATTCCCAAGGGGTTCCAGCTCCCTGCTTCTTCTAATAGTACTTTCAAAATCCGCCCATCCTACGTTAACGTGGCAGAGCGAAATACTTTTGAATGTAATGCTTCTAAAGACCCTGGTGAGCACATGAAAACCTTTACCAATTAATTTGCTCTATCCCATTGTCCCCTAAGGTAACGCAATAGAAAGTGTAGATAGTACTATTCCTATTCTCCCAAAGTGATAGTGCTAGAGAATGGTCTTGTGGCCTTTACAAAGAAGCTATAAGAATTACAAATTGAAACCCTCTTGCTCTTGCATTTTACAAAAGATATTACCCTCTATAGCAACCAATGCCTTCAGATATCAAATCACCATTTTTACACATTGACCTAGCGAGGATCTATATGAGGCATGTAGTGCATTTAAGAAACTCGTACGGTCTCCTCACCATGTTTTTCAGCCGTGGTTTATTTGCTTCCATATCTAAAATGGGTTGTACGATTATCATCAGGCTATCCTTGATGCCGCCGCAAATGGAAGGTTTAATAAAAATGTTAGGGATGACAAGGCCTAGAATATCATTAAGGAGATGGCGATGCACACGACTGAGTACGAGAACCGAAGAGATGGAAAGCTAGAGAAATGTACATTCATGACAGAAGAGGTTAAATTCTTGGGGTATGTGATATTAGGAAAGAAGATCTCTGTGGATCAAGACAAGGTTCCTGTTGTTCAGTCTTGTCCAATCCCCAAAATTATCATAGAAGTAAGAGGCTTTCACTGCATAACTTCATTTTACAGAAGATTCATGAAGAACTTCATTGCTATTGCTGCTCCCATCAATGAATGCATGAAGAAGGGGGAGTTTAAATGGACTGAGAGTGCTCTGCAAGCTTTCAGACACATCAAGAAGCTATTGTGTGATGCACTTGTCCTCAGGCTGCCTGATTTCAACTGCCTATTTGAAGTAAAGTGTGATGCAAGTGGGGTAGGAATTGGAGATGTCCTAATTCAGGAGAGGAAGCCATTAGCCTATGTAACAACCCAGATTTCACGATAAAGGAAATAATGTATAAATAGATAATAATCAGAGTTTAACAATGAAAATAGGGTCAAGGTGGCGGAAACACCTGACCAATCCGGATCGCTACTAAATCCAAAACTTAACTATTACATTATTAATATTCTCTAACTAAACATATTATTGATCTCGGCACAAGTCTCTCAAGTCCAACATCCAGACAACCAGCATCCAAATTCAACCAGAGAATGGGGGTCGACAATCAGTCGGAAGTACCTAGATGCTCTCCCAGTCATGTTTACAACATGCTGAATTAATCAACAATAAATAATATCTGAAAATACTCATGAACGACATGTGAAGAAATTATTAAGCATGTCATAATATAATCATCATAAATCATCAATAACAGGATAAGAACAACCGACATAGAAGCGTATAACAACTGCCTCCACTTACCAAGCATAGCTTATAAAACGAACGCCGTTAGAGCGTATAACAACTGCCTCTAACTGTCAGAGGGTATAACAACTGCCTCTGAACGGATGGAGCGTATAACAACTACCTCCATCAGTGTGGATCGTATAACAACTGCATCCACGGTACTATGTGTAGCATATAACAACTGCATATATGTCTAAGACCTGGCCAGACTCTCGATGCATTAACTGTACACCGAACGAAACACGGGAACCAGAGCGTATAACAACTGCCTCAAGCCAATCCTGAACATAGACCTACGGCAAATCCCCAAAGGGTAGCGTTTGCTCATTCCGATTGGTATTTAACTGATACCTCTCGTCATCTATACAACTAGCCTATAAACCATAAACCGCAGTACATTATAACTGACTGTACAAACATGTGAATAACATCACAACTCATAACATTAAACAATATAACCAACTAAACTATTATATCGAAAAGAGTAACCAACAAGATATAAACTCACAATATTATAGTATAACTAACTATAACACACCATATGAATAAGCACATAGGATCAAAGGTTATAGTATCTTGAACTATAACAATACACTTTAGAAGTCACGTTACAGTTCGAGCTACCATAACATCAAGCATAGAATCATGTATATATTCAACGTTATAGTACCTCTTACTATAACCTTCACTTAACCCTAGTGAAGTTATAGTAACTTCAGCTATAACCTTAGTTAAGCGTGTCAGGTTATAGTATCATCAACTATAACTGCAACAGGAGTATATGACCAAGCTAAGACACAAGCTCAAGACAAGACTCAACATCAAGACAACAACACCATTCAAGACAACAACATCCATTCAGACAACACCATGACCAGTTATGACAATGTCCTATTCAGTCAAAGCAACAACCACTTCAAGCCTGCTAAGACAACACCACACCAACCAGAACAAAGCCTAGCCATCCACTTCCCAAGACTAATCCACAACAACACACAGCCAACAGCAAAACAAACCCAACACAACAAAAACAGCCCTTAGCCAAAAACAGCCTATCACAGTCTTTCTAAACAGGGTCCATGGGGGTCCCACACATTCAAACAAGCCTAACCAACCATCAACCTTAGTCCTTGGAAAGGTCCTCTACAACTTTGCCCAGGACTTCTCTTCCAGGAAATGCACACACAAAAAGTTAGTCTAGGGACAACCTCAAACTATCCAAATGTCAGTCCTTTTTGCAGTAGTTAACATGTCACTATCAAACTTTCCTGTTTTGATCAAACAAGCTCGAGGGCCTTTTAGCAGGACCTTTGGCATCCATCCCACTTCAGTTGAGCTCGAGAATCAAGCTTAGAAGTCCACTCCTCCACCAGTTTCAACCTAAACAACCCAATTAAGGCAGATTGTCCCATTAGAACTGCTTTTCTACTTTATTGCTTTATGCTGAACAATGTAGCTGTTATTTCTGTTTCTTTTGCAAGCCAATTGTGGCCCTAGGATGTATTGAACGAGTAGGATTTAATCTCCATGCCTATATAAGGCCATTTCCTAATGAATGAAAGACAGAATTGAAGTAAAACATAAACTGAAACCTTGTTTCTGTATATCTCTTGGCTGTGTGCTTGAGACAACTTCCTTTGCTTTGTGCTTGGAAGTGAGCTTGGGTCCTTAGCTGTGTGCTGGGATCAAAGTTCAACCCTCAATCATTGGCTTTGTGCTTTGGTTAAGGTTCTATCTTTGTTCATTAACAATCAGTTCAAACAGAAACAGAGTATTTGCAAAGTGTCTGTCCTTAGCTCAAATTGGTGTTGTTTAGTTTGTCTTTCTAAATAATTTCAGTGCAAATTGGTTATCAGAGCTTTGGTTTGTGAGTTCATCTACCTAACTACTTTAAAAACACAAAATACAACCATGAGTGAAGAGAGAATCACAGGTCTTGAAAACACAGTTCAAGGTCTTGTCAGAACTGTAATGGAGGTCTCTAGATCTGTCAATGAACTCCTTGAGGGCCAACAAAACAATGATACAAGGGGAGGCAGAGGCCGAGGGAGAGGAGCACCTTTCCCACAAGGTGGAGGAAGGAGGAGACAACCTGTAGATCAGTTTGAAATGTCAGACTCAGATGGCTCAGATCACAGTGTTCTCAGACACCAAGACAAAGACATTAAGGTAGAGATCCTTGACTTTCTAGGTAGCTTGAACCCTGATGATTTCCTAGATTGGCTAAGGTCTGTAGAAAGAGTCTTTGAGTTTAAAGGATACACTGATAGAAAGGCTTTTAAGGTTGCTATCATGAAACTAAAAGGCTATGCCTCACTGTGGTATGAAAACATGAAAACCTTGAGGGTTAGGGAAGGGAAAGAACCTGTAAAGTCATGGCTCAAACTGAAAAAGAAAATGAGAGCTAAGTTTGTCTCTAGGGACTACACTCAGGACATGTTCATTAAACTTACTCACCTAAAGCTAGACCAAAGACCTGTAGAGTCCTACCTAAGAGACTTTGAGCAACTTACATTACAATGTGAGGTTGTTGAGAAATCTGAACAAAAGATAGCAACGTTCTTAGAAGGGTTGGATGAAAGGATAGCTAGCAAAGTTAGGCTACAAAATATATACTCCTTTGAGGAAGCTGTCAACTTGTCCTTAAGGGTAGAAAAATTGGGGAAGGGAAAGGCCAGTGCTTCTAAACCACCTGCTAGAACCCCCACCTTCAAACCCTTTATAGGAGTCAAGATAGAAGAACCTGTGGTTCCTATTAAGACCCCTTTCAACCCTGATAAAAGCAAGGCTATTGAGGCAGCCCAAAGGAAGACTACTCCTCTCAAAAAGTGCTTTCAATGTCAAGGGTATGGACATTTTGCTAGAGAATGTCCATCTAAAAGGGCTCTGAGTACCCTAGAAGTAATCCATTAGGGAGATGATGAAGTGTTGGTCTGTGATGATGAGATGGAGGAGCCTGAGGTAGAGGCTAGTGAGGAGTTGATAGAGCCTGATGCAGGGTTAAGTTTGGTAACATGGAGGGTAATGCATACTCAACCCCAACCTTTGGAAGAGGATCAAAGACACCAGATCTTTAGGACCAGATGTACCATTAAGGGTAGAGTATGTAACCTCATTATTGATGGTGGGAGCTGCACTAATGTGGCCTCCAAAACACTGATAGACAAGCTAGCTCTACCCACCAAGGACCACCCCCTACCTTACAAACTCAGATGGCTAAACAAAGGGGCTGAGATTAAGGTGGATAAACAATGTGTTGTGCCTTTCTCAATTGGTAAAGGGTATGTGGATGAGAGTGTTTGTGATGTTCTACCTATGGATACATGTCACCTTTTACTTGGGAGGCCATGGGAGTTTGATAGGGATGCCATACACCATGGAAGGGACAACACCTACACTTTTAAGTATGGGAAGAAGAAAATCACCCTGGCACCTCTACCACCTGCTTTAAAGATCAACCCAAACCCCATGAGTGAGGGTTCCAAGGAAGTCATGCTGATAAGTAAATTAGAACTAGTACAAGAGTTAAGTGAGCTACAACCTGTATACATATTACTTGCCAAGAAGACTGGGATGAGCATCATTGATATCCCTGAAGAGGTCAAGTCTATCCTAGAAAGTTACGGTGATGTCTTTCCTACTGAGCTCCCTAGTGGACTGCCACCACTTAGAGGAATAGAACACCACATTGACCTAGTGCCTGGAGCTATCCTACCCAACAAGCCAGCTTACAGGAGTGATCCTAAGGCTACACAAGAGCTCCAACTGTGACACCCTCAAATTTGCGGAAAGAAAAAAAAAATTTAACTAAATAAAATATGAGAATACATAACAAAGGTGTCATAAATAAAAAGGTTCATTACAAAACGGAAATAATATTATACAAAATAAATTATACAAAACGGGAGACATATCTCCCGTATAAATACGGAAATAAAAGAGTGTATAATAATATACAATCCTAAAGAACCGAATATAGGTCCAAGGTAAATACTTCGCTCGCTAGCTCGTCAATGTACCCAATGTATGCATCACAAACCTGCCAACCGCATTAAATATAAACACGGAAGCCACAGTCAGTGGGGAGTAACTCCGAGTTCTCCCAGCCACGAAATGTCGAGTTTAATTAAACATGAATAACATAAAAGCAATGTATATGGCAAATACAAAACCTTAACAAATACGATATGCTTCTCATGTTATGAAACAAGTAACTAACATAGAACCTAGCATATGAAAGCTATCATGTGAAACCGTTAACAATCTATAACACGAGGTAGGGAAGCTGGTATGCTGGCTCAGAGGTTACATTTAAAACATGGCCCTGATACACTCAAACCCTAATCAAACATAATATCATGTGAATCAGTTAACAACCGGTAATCCAAACTCTATCAACCTTAGCCGGCTTGCATCTCACCTTCTAAGATTCATAGAATCATACAAACATGAAAGATCAATACGTCTAGAAACAGGCATAAGTTCTTAGCACAGTCAATAGAAGACTTCTGTAACTCGAGTCTATACCACGAGGTAGGATATACTTATATATTTAGGCTCAGCGGTTATCCTAATAACATGGCCAAAATACCAAGCACACATCTAGGCTCAGCGGTTACCTTTAAAACATGGCCCAGATCCAAAGCACATATCTTAGCTCAGAGGTTACCCTAATAACATGGCCAAGATACAACTCTACCCTAATCCTAGACTGCGCAGACCCAGAGAAATGCGGAAAAACATTGCACCCAAGACTCATCACATGAGTACCCCTAAGGAGATCCACCAAAGGGTTGGCTAGTACTTAAGCTGGCTTCATTCCCCAAAGTGGAAGCAATGGCAGCCATGCCCCGACTTGGATATAAACCCACCAAGCCGAGACACAAAAGCTATCAAGCGGTGAACTATATACTCGTTAAAGATAGTACGGGCCTATCAATGTCATGGTCCAAGATACTCATTTAGAATTAGAATGGTCAAGACGCCATATACTCATAATTCTCTTATGGGTACTTAGTCAACACGACACCAACCATATAATCAAACAGTCACGGAAACAATTTCCTAACATGTGACTAATTGCAAATAAATCATAATCAAATAACATATCGCCTCATATCTACTAAGGCTAATTCATTAATTAAATACAACCTTACTTGAAGACAAATCCCCGACCCGAGTCCCGCGACGGGTCATCAGTCAAAACGGGGCGGACTAGATCTTAGTTTGACCAAACCCGTTTGGTCAAACCGGCTAGAAACAGAGTCTTTACCAATTAGACTTGAACATAAAATCATCATATTCATTACATGTTATTTTTATTAAACTTCTAACATGTGAATTATTAAAATCATACGAAAACCCGCTTGACTTAAAGGATATAAAATTAAACTACAATCACGTATTATAATTTCTAACATGTGAGAATTTATAATATTATGAAAAATACTTTTAATTAAATAATTTACTTATTAAAATTTCCCACTTGCTAAATATTACAAAACACGATAAAATAACAATACTCAAAAACCGTCACAAGTCCAAGGGGACCCACGGTTCATTTTTGGACCGGTTTTGTTTATCATTTCTAAGAACCGTTTCTTAATATTTCCCGCGTGCTTAACATATTTAAAACCCGTCAAAACATCAACAAAACAATCAAGTATCGACACAACTCCCAAGGACCAACCATGGACTCATCCAGACCGGCCTGGACCGGCCTGAACCGGCCTGGTTTGGGCTGGTTTTCAGGCCACCATACACGGCCCAATCTCACGGCCAAACCAACACCATTTCCAATTATTTCTAACATGATTTTTATTAACAACAACCATTTTTAAACATTCAATTCAACCATCATCATACAAAAATCATGATTATGAACAAATCATTCCAATATGTCAAGAACACTAATCATGCTAATTATTCATACAACATAATAAAAATAACTACTTATCATGTTACTACTTAAAAATCATAAGTAACAATAATATAAACTAAAACAAAAGATATGTGACATTAATTCGTCGAGTAAATCGGAATCGTTACCTTAGCTAGCAAAATCAATTAGCACCAAAAAAATAAGAAGTATAAACCCGTCTACTAGTCTTCTCCTAATATATACGAGTCACCAAACTCGTCTTCAAAATCTTCCCCTATAAGAAATGACAAGAATAATATTATTAGAATTAAAACTTGATTTTCCATAATTAAAGTGTTGAAAACGTTTTTGTCGGAATTGGAAATAAAACGTACTTGAAGATGGAGAGCGAAGAGGAGATTCTAGAAATATAAGTTAGGACGGATTTGAATAAGAAATGAAGGTTTTATGACGATTTTGCTCAAGAACGATGAAGAACGATGAAGAACGACGAAGAACGATGAAGAACGATTAAAGAAAGTATCAATTTGATCTTAAGTTGATTTATTGTAAAATGGAAAGGTTGTTAGTGAGTAAGTGGATGGGTGTGAGCCGTGTACATATAGAAGAAATATGGAGTCGGGTTTTGAAATTGTTGTTACGGAATTGACTCGGGTTTTTATAATTGTTTAATGAAATATCTAGATATTAATAAGATATTATGTTATTGTAATCAAAAGAAAGGAAAATATCTAGCTTAAGAGAGGAGAGGAGAGCCGTGAGGTAGTAGAAGAATCGGGTCTGTTTTTGAAGCGATTTGCGGAGTTTAAGTTGACGGATCGATAAAGTAACAAATATCTTAGATATTTGTATTAGTTTAATCGAAAGAATGAAAATATCTAAAGTGAGTGGAAAAAGATGACATGGGGCGTGTGACTCATGCCAAAGTCGAGTTTCGGGTTTGTTTCTGGATTTACGATGACTCGGGAATAGTTAAATGACGTTCGGGTTAAAACCGTAAAAGTTATTCTTTAATTCCAAATAAATTCAAAATAATTATATTAAATTTTCATAAATCCAAATAAATCTTAATAAAAATAAATTAAAAATATTATTTTTTTTAAATAAAATTTCTGTCTTCAAAATTACAAGGCGAGTCGGAAAAAGTCAACGAAAGTCAAAGTTGACTTAAAAACGGGATTCCCTTGGAATCTCGCAGAAATTCCAAATACGAACTCGGAATTTCAAAATTCAACTGGAAACAATAAATTCCACTTTAAAACTTAAACAGGCTGAAAAATATTCGTAAAATATTTTCACTAGAAAAATAGGGTATTTTTCGGGTTGTTACAATCCAACTCTGTCAAATTACAAACCATTTTTAAGACCTGTAACCTACTGCACTTTGGATCAAAAGTCTCCCTATTCTATGAAAAATCAGATGGAAGTCTGAAAAGTTTAAGTGATTTTGTTAATTGTAACTTGGCATTAAAACTCTGAATTTGCCAATATTCAAGGACTGATAGGGAGCAATTTGTGTCTTTGTGAGTGAATTATATGGTAAAAAGTAATGGGTAAGACAGCTTTGATGAAATATCTGTAGGTTCATTAACCCCTTCATGAGACATTTCTAACGAGAACTAATTAACTTATTAATTAGTTATTCAAGATCTAGTGCATGCAAACAATAATAACAAAGATAAGAAGAAAACAAACTTCCTCACATTGTAAATGGGCGAAAAGGGAACAAGAATATGACTCCTTCCTACGCTTGTTCTTGAGCCAAATGTGTAACACCCGTAAATGTACCCTATTTGTATTTTAAAAATATTATACGGATACTTTTCAGCGTAATTTTAGATTTAGTCTAGAACTTAGTTTCCCGTGTCTAATTTAGCAAATACGAGTTCGTATTTGGATTTTACTCGAAATTCCGTGTGAGTTACGCCTTAAGCCGCTTTTGGGCTTTTTCCATATTTTTCCACTCACCCTCTTTATAACCTAATTCCCTCATTTTCCACTCATCCTCTTCACTCACCTCTTCTTCCTCATACAAACCACCAAAACCCTAACACCATTTTCAATCAAACTCAAGCTCCTCACTACTCCTTCATTACTCACTCAAATCTCCTTATTTTCATCTTAATCTGCCGCTCTCATCGTCCTCTACCTTGTGTGGTAATAAAATTACCGTCTTTCTCATTTTCAATTTTTCCGTCTTTCTTAAAGGTGAATTATATTCATCTTTTGTCGTATTTGTATAAGTGGAGACCTTCAAGACTCCGATAAGGATTACTACCTAGTGGAGGAAGACTTAGGAATCGATTGAAGACGCGTAAAGGTAACGGTGAAAAATTACTCGATATCATTACGTGTTTTAATGTGTTATTGATGTTAGTAATCGTATTTAGAATAGGATTAGTATTCATAGAAATTGTGTTTGTTGATGATGGTTATTGTTTGTTGGCAATTGTTAACGTTAGTTGATGATAGTTGATATGTGTTGATGATTATCGATGATTCTTAGTGATGTTTGATGATTTTCGTGTACATGTGGTCCAGCTGGCCGACCGGCCGCCGGTCAGCTGACCGGCTGGGAGTTGGCTGATGTTTTATTGGTGTTACGTAATAATTTTTGTGTTAAGTAAGTCTCAGCCGGCCGACTGGCTGAGACACATCCCATTCCTTCCTTCTTTTCTAAAGTGACATATGGCCAACCGGATAGCCGGCAGCCGGTCCACTTGACCGGCTAGATCATGCTGTATTTTGGATAATTTTCAAATGTTACTATGGTGCCAGCCGGGTAGCCGGCAGCCGGTCACCCTGACCGGCTGGCACACGCTGCCATGTTTCTTCTAATTCTTTTCTTATATTTTCATTTATAATAGTTCGCATGGTTCGTTTATCGTATAAATTAACGTAATAGGTTTAAATATTCATGTTTAGAATATATGATAATCCATTCGCTTATATCGCATGTTTTGTGACGGTTTTTGATATATCCCACTTTGAGTCGGTTTTACATATGTTATGATTTGAGCACAAATTGTTATGTGCTTTGAACTCTCATTCACGGGCTACCTCCTCGCTCGTAAGACTGGAATGTCGGAACGAGGATATGTATCCTTAATACTTAATTGCATGTTTTAGTGGGCATATAACGACGTTGTTGGGAGGCGAACGCTTTGCGTTGATCGACCCGGCCGTCAAATGTCTTATACTTGTGAGGTGGTGTCATTGCATGTAGCGTACCGCTTATTTATGATGCTTGTGCTCTTTCTGCCTCTTTCGTGAAGGTTGACCGAATTTGGGGTACTCGACTTCTATGTTTGACCGAGTGTGACAACCCTCGCGAATGCGGAAATATAAAACAAACAAGCATGTGAATTACATTGCGGAAATAGGTAGTTTTAAAAACTTTTATACATGCAAGTTAAATAAAACGAGGAGTGTCAAATATTACAAACTAAATACGGAAATACAACAAAGAGACGGGGTCTCTTAAAATGTTAGCAAAGAACAAGTGTTTAGCAAAACTAGCTAAAATCGTCTAGTGGTGAAACTTCCAGGGACAACGCCCGCTAGCTCACACCCGAACCCCAAAATAGTCAAGCAAAAAGCCATCCATGCAAGCAACCTGTTCATTCATGAAAAACATGAACGCCACAATCAGTGGGGAGTAACTCCGGGTTCTCCCAGCCATATCACATTAAACGTACATAGAAGGAAATACAAAAGTAAAATCATGCGTATATAGATATACATGTGAGATACGATAAGGATAAATAGGCAATCCAATATATAATGATAAGATCATGTGGAAATCAAATCCGAAACCATCATGTTATTCAAAGACTCGGGAAAGACACTCTTAGGCAACCGAATACGCTCACTAGGCTTTCATCTCACCGTTAGCGGTATAAGTTTGAGATTGGAGACTCTACGACAAACCAAGTCCAAGTCATGCGACTATCACAAACATATCCAACATATTATCATCCATTTCCATGAACAAGACATTGACGTTGTCCCAAACACATGCAATGACCATGACATATCATGAATGGTCACACCGCATTCAAGACAACACAACTACCAACTCTCATCGGTAAATTAAACGCCCTAGCATCGGTTACATGGTCAAGTATATTAACAGGCATCCACGAGATCACCATTTTCCCTAAACTCATACACGATGAAATTTCCGTATATGCGAACTAATTTCCTCTTGGTAGCACGACGATAATAATACGGTCCTAGTCTAACCTGGCCAGATTCCGCGGAATAACGTGTTCCGATTCGACATGCGATAAAGCGTTTCGCATCCAAGACTCGGTCTTACAATCTATATGCCGAGTACCCCAAATTCGGTAGATCAATTCACGAAAGAGGCGGAAAAGAGCTCAAGCCTCATAACAAGCGGTACGCTACATGCAAATAACACCACCTCGCAAGTACACAACATTTGACGGCCGGGTCGATCAACGTAATGCGTTCAACTCCCAACAACGTCGTCGTATGCCCATTACACATGCAATTAAGCAGTAGGATACCTCTCCGTTCCGACATTCCAGCCTTACGAACGAGAAGGTAGCCAAGGAAATGAGAGTACAAAGCACAAAACAAAATAGTGCTCAAACCGTAACATTTGTAAAAACGACTCAAAGTGGGACATATCGAAAACCGTCACGAAACATGTGATACAAGCGAATAAGATATCATATATCCAAAACATGAATATTATAAGTCACTACGTAAAATTATACGATAAACGGATCATGCGAACTATTATAAATTACGAGTTTTAGAAGTTAAAGGAAAACAACACAGCCGTGTTCCAGGCCGGGCATTGGACCGGTGGCCGGTGGGCCGGCTCAGAACACAGGCAAAAACAAAAAATTATAGAAAACAGAGAAAAGTGGTCCAGGCCGGTCGGTGGACCGGCGGCCGGTCGACCGGCTCAGAACCCCCTATACAAAAATTCCCAAAATTTCAATGATGTTACTGATGTGTTCCCAGCCGGTTGGCAGACCGGCGGCCGGTCGACCGGCAGGGAACACCAGTTCACCCGAGAGCCTCTTTCACTTAACCAATTCATTTCAATTCTCATATATACGTCAAATAATCATCAACAATCAATATACATCATCAACATTCATCATATAACAACATTCATTAATCATAACATGATTCCTAAGCTTCTAATCGTATTCTAAATACGATTCCTAGCATATAAAGCATGTAAAACACGTAAATGATACCGAGTAACCCTTCACCGTTACCTTTAAGCGTCTCTACCAATCGTCAAGCTCCTCTTCAATAAGGTAATAGTCTTTGTCGGGATCTTGGAGGTCACCACCTACAAATAGATCATAAAAGATGAATGGAATTCATCTTGAGAAAGACGGAAAGATTGAAAAGCGAGAAAGACGATGATTTTAATATCAACACGGATAGAGGAAGGTAAGGGGAGAAGAATGAGGCAAACTTACGTGAATTCTATCAAAGAACGAAGGAGCTATGAGAATTCTAAGATCGAAAGCAAAGAGGGACGCAAGGTTTTGATTGCTTAAGGAAGAAAAAATGTATTTGTGATTGTGTAGAATGAATATTAGGTTAAGGGAGGGAGTATGAGTTGTGTAAGGCAAAAGTCAAACAAAAGTCAAACTCGCCTTAAGACGGGATTCTCATGGAATCTTGCGGAAATTCCAAATACGAACTCGGAAATTCTAAATTTGACTCGGAATAATAAATTCTAAATTAAAACTTAAAATTACTGAAAAGATTTCGTAAAATATTTCTACTAGAAAAATAGGGTACATTTCGTGGTGTTACAATCACCCCACCTTTTAAAAAGTTTCGCCCTCGAAACTTGAGGGAAAGAAAATATACCTTACTCGAAAAGACTCGGATATTTACTACGCATAGAAGCTTCGGTTTCCCAAGTCTCTTCTTCGACATTAGCACTTCTCCACAAGATTTTCACTAAAGGAACTGCTTTACTTCTCAGCTTCCTATCCTTACGATCTAGAATGCGGATCGACTTCTCTTCAAAGGACAAATTCGGTTCAAGCTCGGGCAATTCCCTTTGAAAGACATGGCTTGGATCACTAACATACTTTCTCAATTGAAAAAACATAAAAAACATCATGAACCTTAGCCAAATTCGGGGGCAAATCCAACTTATAAGCAACGGCACCAATCCTCTTCACAATATCACAGGGTCCAATGTATTTCGGGCTCAATTTACCCTTAACACCAAACCTTTTAACACCCTTCATTGGAGATACCTTCAAGAACACTTTATCTCCCACCTCGAATTCTAAAGGCCTTCTTCGGATATCGGCATAAGACTTTTGACGGTCTTGAGCGGCTTTCATTCTATCTCGAATGACCTTCACATTATCAATGGTCT
>JAIUZE010017131.1:0-10472 GCA_022085475.1 Heliosperma pusillum | reverse complement strand
TGAAATAATAAATGAGAGATGGGTAGACTTAAGGACCTAAGGTGGTAGTCTTTGGTGTACTTGATGTTTGTTAGGTTCTAACTGGTTTGTTGATTGTGTTGAGTGATGTTATGTTTGTTTGTATCTACCGTCTTAAGGTGGATTATTGTGTTACCTAGAAGATGTATCCTCTACCGAAGAGTGAAGAATGTCAAGCCTAATTGAAGTGTATTTCTTCCTCATTTATGAATTCTCTCGTCCTTATTGTGTTATGCTCTCTTCCTTCTATCTAGGTGCTTCTTTTTTTTCCAACTTGTTTGCCTCTTGGAAATTACTCTTGATAGTTCCTCCATCTTACCATTGGTATCCTTACCTTCCTCTTGTAACATTTTTATGGATGTCATACCCATTGGTTTGTGGTATATTATGCTTGGTCGGTAGAACTTTGATTTTTGTGGAATATTAGTGATTGTTAGAATAAATTTGTGATTTGAGGAAAATGGTGTAGATCCAAATTCACCCTATAATGATGATTGGTGGTATCTTTGAGGAAAGTGTGGTAAGGTATGTTTAATGATTTTAATGTATAAATGCTTGCCATGACTTGTGTGTAAATAGTTCATGATATTCGATGGGGTAAGGTTGAATGAGTTGGCTTATATGAACCTTCTTAACCATTAGTAATTAGATTTGGGACTGCTTAGAAGTTTTTTAGTATTGTTTTGAAGACCATGTTATGAATGTCTACTTGGTGTAAATAAAGAAGGTTTTGAATGATATATTGAGGTTGCGAAAATAATGTTGAGGTTAAGTGACGTTCTTTGTGTGGTTTCTATTGTGTGTTGTGAGTATAGGCTTGGTGAAAAAGCATTTGGCTATAGTTCTTGGATTTAAAGATATGATCTTATCTTATGGCATCGGAGACTCGTTTGGAGTAGTAAGGTTTCGTTGTAAGTTGAACCATATTACTTGAGGATTATGATGTGAGTTATGATGGAAATACCTTGGGAAGTTAATGATGATGTTTGACTTGAGGTTGTACTTTGATAATAATGAACTCGTGGGCTATAGACTTGAAAATGACCGAGTATAAGAGAGTATTTGTTAGTCTTTCAATTAAAGAAACCTTTGAGGTTGTGTTGAATATTTGAGCTAAAGGAATGTTATTATACTTGAGTACAATTCCGCAATTTGGAATCCGTGTGATATGAAAGGATGAATGAATTGGGTTGTAGTCGATTTATCAAGTCTAGGTGTACCTTACTTTGATCATTGCTCGTGGTATGATGGTCCCTTGTAAGAGGCCTTTGTAAAGGAATAATTAAGTGGTTTTATTATCGCATTAAGTTTGAAAGGAGAAATTTTGTGGATTAAACCTTAAACCATTACCCGTGCCATTGTCCCTTTTCATTTCCATTCTTGAATGCTTTTGTAAAGATTGATCTTTAAGAAATCGCATACTCGTATCTTATTTCTTACGCGGATATCTTCATAACTCTACTATCTGCTTTGTCTCTTTCTTGCCCTCGTTATTTTCAGCGTTCCTCTCTTTTAATCTCGTGCCTGATTTTATTCTCGTGTTCTCCTTGAGATTTCTTATCGTTTCCTATCTCGTTGCCGCTTCATCTTTTCCTTAGTGGATTGGATATTCCGTTTGTAAGGCTCAGAGAGTAAGAGTAATGTATTTTGGAATTCTTTAGTTAGAAGATGTGTCTTTGGATTGAGCAAAGTTCAGGTTGTATTTGATCATGAGAAATAAGACTTAAGCTCTAGGATGAATCCTAATAGTGATAATGTATCCTCTCTTGGTGATGTTAGATTCGGAGTTTGGTATTGTAGTGTTGTTTTGAGAATTGAGTTGATCATGATAATAGTTTGTTGATGTTGGGTATTATAACGGTTGCTTGGGATAGCATTTGGGAATTAGATGTCTCTAATTGGTGGATTCTAAAAGAGACTTTGCTTTAGGGTAATTGAGTTGGTACCCAAAGTTTGAGGAGTTTTGTCATCAATGAAAATCGATTCATTTTGAGTTTTAGATGAAATAGATGATTTGAATGGTTGTTTGATTTCCAAGTGATTGGTCATTTGCGGTTTGGGATTAGTAATTCTCTTTTATTCTTAAGGAATCATAGTTTGAAATTGAGAAATGTTCGTTGCAAGCTTTGGATAATGAATGCTCGGTTGTTATGGATTATAGAGTTAGAATGGTGAACCCATTTATCTTGAGGATTAGTAACCTCCATAGTTTGCTAATGTGACTATTTATATTTGAGGCTTCGAGCGTAGTAATGATCGAATTAAGGATGTTATGGCGTATTAAAGAATCCTTATAACCGATAATGGATTGTGGATTTTCCCTTGTCGTGAGACTTTGGATGAGGCTAGTTGAATCTTAGATAATTGTGTTTGATGCTTTGATTGTGTTTTGACTTTCGGGGATGAGAAAGTTCATTGTAAATTTAGGATAATGAGTTTGAAGTAAATTGGATTAAAGGATTTCATTGTAAGTCTCTTTCATGTGGATTGTTAGTTGTGGAGTCTACCGTGCCGATGGACCTTAGTAGATTCTAATTGGATTCGAATAATTGGGATTTGTTACTCGAAGTTTCGTGATTATGGAATGTTTCAGTAGAAGTCTAATGATTGAAAATGTTGAGGTGTAACTTGGGTAAATTACATCCTCTTGAGGATTAGAGTATCAGTAGAGTTAGTACTATCGAGTTCTTGTAGATCTTCGTGCCGACTTCATCGTGATTCTTCATATCCCTAAGAGTTCGATTTGTTTTGTTTTTGTGTGTTTTGTATATATTTTGTTAGCGTGATTTGTGAACTTGAAGTTCGAGTCGCTCTATGTACGTGTAATGTCTTGTTATTTGATTTTATCTTTGATAAAACTTTCAAATTTCCATATCGTATTTCTAATTTAACTTTTCAAAGGAATCTAAAGATGGATTGTGTACTCTCTTTTTGGAGAAAATAGATTTCTTTTGCTTTTATACCTGGATTTTGCGTTGGTTGGATGTTTGGACTTGTTATTGGAGACGTCTGGTGACTAGTCCTGCACTTACTAACGTTTGTTTTGAATTTCGATTTCACTATTTCGACTTTAATTTGATTTGGATAATTAGAGTTCTCGTTCGCGACGAGCATTCTTGTGATCCGTAAATAGAGTTTCGCTCTTATGAAAAAATTTCTTAAACCGTTTTTGAGATGAACCTCGTTTCATAAATATTTTCCCTTATAAAAGTTTTCGTATTAATTTTGAAAACTGATTCTTATCCGTGATACTTTAGTTTTCTATTCGCAAGTTTCGAGGACGAAACTTTTTAAAAGAAGGGGTGATTGTAACACCCGGAAATGTACCCTATTTTTCTAGTGAAAATATTTTACGGATACCTTTCAGCAAATTTAAGTTTTAATTTAGAATTTTATGTTCCGAGTCGAATTTAGATTTTCCGAGTTCGTATTTGGAATTTCCGCGATATTCCATGAGAATCCCGTCTTAAGGCGAGTTTGACTTTTCTTGAATTTTAAGTCGCCTTTGACTTTTCTTGAATTTTAAGTCGTCTTTGACTTTTCTTGATTTTAAGTCGTCTTTGACTTTTCTTGAATTTTAAGTCGTCTTTGACTTTTCTTGACTTTTGAACCGTCTTTGACTTTAATTGACTTTTCCACTTAAATATCTCATACTCCTTAACCTATTTTCATTCACACAAACACAATATTACTTCCTCACTAAGAAAACCCAAAGGAAAACCTAGCCTCCATTTTCGATCAAGCTCAAAATCGTCACTACTCCTTCGTTACTCGCTCAAATTCACGTAAGTTCGTTTTATTCTTCCCCTCTTACTTTCCTCTATCCGTATTGGTAATAAAATTACCGTCTTTCTCGCTTTTTAAATTATCCGTCTTTCTCAAGGTGAAATATATTCATCTTTTATTACCTAATTGTAGGTGGAGACTACTAGGAAGCCTTAGTAATCGATTAAAGACGCGTAAAGGTAACGGTGAAGGGTTACTCGGTATCATTTACGTGTTTTACATGCTTTATATGCTAGGATTCGTATTTAGAATACGATTAGTAAGATTAGGAATCATGTTATGAATGATGATTGTTGTTATTTGATGATTGTTGATGATGAATATTGATTGTTGATAGTATTAGAAATGGATTATGAGAATTGGAAATGATAGGATTGAATTTTGTTGAAGACTCTCGGGTGAATTGGTAACAGAGTGTTTCACGGTCGTGAGATGTAAGTCACGGTCGTGAAACCTCATTTCACGGTCGTGAAATACAAGTCACGGTCGTGACTTGTGCAGTTTCCCTGCACTGACCCTTTTTCGTAAAATGATCATATTTTCTTCGTTACTTGCTTGTTTTGGGCGTGTGACATCTCGTTGGAACCGTAAGAAGATAAGATATCACCTCCATTTTGAATTTTTGCATTCCCAGGTCTAGAACTCTAGTTATGACCGTTTTGAAGTGGACCCTTGTTTTCGTTGGGTTCCCACACAACGTTGTTTTGGAGAGGTGATCTATATTTTTATTCATTATGCTTCATAAACTTGTTCTAATGCTTATGTATCATGTATTAAATCATGTTTATCATATTTAAACTTATATGATTCCCTATTCTCATGTTTTGTGACGGTTTTAGGTATGTTCCCACTTTGAGTCGGTTTTTACAAATGTTACGGTTTTAGCACAAATTTCCTATGTGCTTTGTACTCTCATTTCTCGGCTACACCCTTATACTCGTTAGACTAGAATGTCGGAGCGATAGGGTGTATCCTTCATGCTTGTATTGTATGCATGTTTAGTGGGGATATGACGACGTTGTTAGGAGGCGAACGCAATGCGTTGATCGACCCGGCCGTCAAATGTTGTATCCTTGCGAGGTGGTGTCATTGCATGTAGCGTACTAACTAGACTTTTGACTATGGATCTCTTTCCGCCTCTTTCGTGAAGGTTGACCGAATTTGGGGTAGTCGGCATCTATGATTGACCGAGTCTTGGATGTGGAACGTCTTACCACATGTCGAATCGGAACATGTCTTATTCCGAGAGTCTGGCCAGGTTTAGTTTTGGATGTGGAACGTCTTACCACATGTCGAATCGGAACATGTCTTATTCCGAGAGTCTGGCCAGGTTTAGACTAGGACCGTATTATTATCGTCGTCCTACCGAGAGGATTAGAGTCTTGTGTGTACGAAACGTCTTATCGTACATGATTCCAGGAAACGTCTTATCCTGTGAACTTGTTTTGTCTAGGTCATGAGTATACTAAACGTCTTATCGTATACGGTTCCGGAAAACGTCTTATTCCGTGAGCTTCCATTGGCTTGTCTTGCTATTGTACACGATGCTAGTGCGTTTTATTTACCGTGAGAGATGTCGTTAATATATTGGTATGGTTGGATGAATGATTATATGATTGATCATTGAATGACTTGGTATGGTTTGTTTGTCGAGTCTCAATCTTATCAAGTATATGCCGCTAACGGTGAGATGTAAGCCCTAGTGAGTATATAGTTGACTAAGGGTGTCTTTCCCGAGTCTTTGAATATCATGATGGATTCGGATTTGTGCCTCTTACGTTCTTATCATTATCTATAGAATTGCCTATCTTTTCTTATTGTAACTCACATGTATATCTATATATGCATGCTTTACTTTTGTATTTCCTTATATGTACGTTTGATGTGATATGGCTGGGAGAACCCGGAGTTACTCCCCACTGATTGTGGCGTTCATTTTTTTCATGAATGAACAGGTTGCTTGCATGGATGGCTTTTTGCTTATGCTATTTTGGGGTTCGGGTGTGAGCTAGCGGGCGTTGTCCCTGGATGAAACACCTCTAGACGTTGTTTAGCTAGTTGCTAATTACTTTGTCTTTTTTTAACACTTTGAGAGACTACGTCTCTTGTGGTATTTTTATTTAGTTTGTAATATTTTTGACACTCCTCGTATTTTTCTATCTTGCATGTATAAAGGTTTTTAAAATACCGTATTTTCCGCTATATAATTCACATGCTTGTATGTTTTATATTTCCGCATTCGCGAGGGTTGTCACATACACCCCTCAATGGGCAAACCCCAAAGAGGAAGACTAGAGGACGGGGTTTCGATCAACTAACCCCCACCAAAAGCTCAGTATAGGAGGTCCCTTATAATTTGGGAACAATTTACCCCTCTACCAAAACCGTTTCAGAATCCAACACAAAACCAATTTTCTTAAATCCAACATATCATATTCGAGCGATCAAAACGGTTTTGGTTTTAAATAAAAATCTTATCATTTTGTTTCAACACATTTCTTGTTTCCACAAATCAAATCAAATCAATCATCACATTCATACCATCGAAATCATTCATCATGAACAACCATTTTAATCATAGCAATAATTCAATATTTGAAAAGAAGTTTGACAATGTAAAAGTAATGTACGGACGAGTGTTTCCATTACCTTACAATGATGTTGATGAGTTGTATATAAAAGGCTTTTTCTATGAATCTCGAGTCTACTATATATAATAAAAAATATCGATTACTAACGTACCCAAGTCGGTTCTTAACTATCTTGTTTTACATTACTTGATTCATAAGGTTTCTATTATGTTAAGTTCCTTTAACTAACTCATCCCACTCTATAGTCTATAAATATGACTTAAGCATAAGACCAGAATGTATATGAATGATTTATTAAGTTTTTTTTGTTTGGTTTAGTCATTAAGCATACATACAATAAGATTATACCAGTTATATTAACTTAACTACCCTCCACGATTTTTCATTCAGAAAGCAGTAACTTTAAACTATCATATCTCTCTCGTTAATAATCATTTTGATATGTGGCCAGTGAGGTTGGATTCGTTGAGAAGTCTTCTAACTTTAATATACAGTTAATCAACGCCTAAAAAGATCTCTACGTTGTACTAATTTATAGTTTAACAAAATCTATCCAAAAACGATTCTTAATATGTTATTAGGTGGAAAATGCTTTTAACAAATTGTAATGCCAAATTCAAAAGTCTAAAATGATCTACTTTCCTAGTAGTTTAACATATTAAAAGGTGAGGTGTTAAAAATGTTAAAAAGAATAATTTCAAAAGCATTTTATGAGGATGACAAGTTTTCACTTGTAAAACTATTACACTCATTTATCTCGTTTTTTCTAGATTATAGAAAGTACCTGTAAAAATCATAATAAATTGAAAACATAATATTTTAAGGCGAGGTTAGTTTGTGTATATTCCTTTGTGAGTCTACTAACTTTAGGACCTACTAGGTCGAAGTCTAAAACTGGGTTCCAGATGTCCAAAATCACGTGTTTCCAGAATGTGTTGGATTTCGAGTCATCAAAAGAAGATGAAATAGGTCGATTTCAGTGCCTAATATGTTTTAAAATCAAATGAGATTACTGTGTTAAAATATGAGACATTAGTTCGTTCTTTAAATGTACTTTTAGAACTCATAAAGTGAGACATGCAAATCCGAGTTACCCAGAAACAAGTTTCACTATTGTATTTTTCATTTTCAAATGGTGCATGCAATGACTATGAAATTTTGTGAGTGTTTTAATAGTATCAAAAGGTACAATTATATTCTTTTCAAACTAAAATATCGAGTTTAAGTCCTATTTTGATTCTGTTCAATATTAACCTACGGATTTTGACTCTTTAATAGTTATTACTTGCTTAGGTTTATGCATGTATGAATGGAGATTTGTTTAATTATTGTTCTATAATTTAAACTAAATGAATAGGTGTTCTTAAGGTGAATAAACATAAAATGGTGGTTTAAACATTCTCACCAAGTGAAGATCTTGTTGCTAAGGCTAGATTCTCCTTCTTATGCTCCCTCCTTCTTCTTCTTCTTCCTCTTTTTGGTTTCTCTCTCTAATCCCTCTCTATTTCTATTTTTTTTTTTTTTGTGTTTGAATGAATGGGAAATCTGATGGGAAGGTTTTATGTGATTAAATGGAGTGTTGAAAAGGAGGGTTGGAAAAATAAAAAGGAGGCATAAGGAAGGGGGAGGGGGCGGCATGCATGCATAGGGAAGGGGAGTTGTTCTCCTTCCTCATTGGTCCAATTAGTGTAGGGTGTCTATAGGATCTTGGTGTAATTATAGTTAGGATTTGTTGGGGTTGAGTCAGGTTTTTGCGACACGGAAAACGATGCACGAGACTGTCTTTCATGAAACTTCAATTTGCAACACGACTTACCAAATATCGATACAAGGGTTATATATACTTCTCTTATTTTATCAAGGGTGGATTAATTCAAGGAATGTATTTTATTATTAGCGTCTCTTAATGTTTGACAATAATATTAATCGACTCAAGGTCGAATACAATTCCCAAATTAGTGATAGTTGTATCGTTAATAATTTTCCCATTTTATCTCTTATTGATTTTAGCCTCTTAAAATACTTTATTATTATTATTTTTAAATTTCCTTTTTATTTTATTGACGGATTTTACGGGTATTACAATCTACCCTCCTTAAAGACAAACTTCGTCCTTGAATTTTAAAACTACCCTCAACAAGCAAGCAACTATCGAACCAACATTCTTAGTTATGTGGGGACAAAATTCAAGTATTACAATAAGTAAGAAAGAACATAAAAAACAATCAAGAATAGATTGATCGACCATAGTCAGCAAGTCTAACCATTTGAAGTCTAACCATTACATGGATAAAGCTCTAATCTTACTTGATTGGTTCTAAGGTGATAGTGTATACTGACCATGTCGCCCTCAAGTACTTGCTTGCCAAGAAGGAAGCCAAGGCCCACCTCATTCGCTGGATACCTCTTCTATAAGAATTTGAATAGGAAATCCGGGACAAGAAGGGCGCGGAGAATGCGGTAGCGAATCACTTATCTCGTTTATGCTTTGAAGGAAACAAGGATGAAGTGTCCATCAATGACTCCTTTCCGGATGACTTCCTCTTTGCCATATGCGAGACTCTTCAAAAACTAACACCTTGGTTTGCCAATTATGCTAATTACATTGTGGGTGGTGTTCTTCCACCAGATTTAAACCACCACTAAAAGAACAAGTTTTTGTTTGAAGTTATGAGGTATTTTTGGGATGACCCTTTATTGTTTAAAGAATGTGGAGATGGAATGTTTCGGGAGGTATGTACCTCAATGGGAGTGTGAATATGTAATGAGAGGGTATCACTCCTCACTATATAAACGACACCATGGCTCAAGCAAAATCGTTGCAAAATCCTTCAATCTGGATTCTTTTGGCCTTCCATGTTTCAAGATGTCAAACACTTTGTCCAATAATGTTGTGATGCTTGCCAACGAACCGGTAACATATCGTGAGGAAACAAAATGCCCTAAAGGGGAATCCTTGAGGTGCAAATTTTTAATGTGGGGGGGGGTGATAAGTGTAATATTTATATGATTTTATTGTAACACCCCTATACACCAAAGAGCCTTACATGTTTTACATGTTTTACATGTTTTATGCAATTTATCAAGTGACATGTGAGCTAATATCGTAGTCTAGTTGCATTGTGTGCTTTGTCTCATTTTATAAGAAATGAAGCGGTTTTGCGCCTTTTTCCTACTATTTTGGCATTCACCTCGGCACTCGCAGCTATGTGAAGCGAGCTTTGGTCAAAACGAGAGTGTGTTGGTAGCATTGGCTTGTTCCGAAGAAGGAAATTAATCAAACAAAGGCTCGCAATGGAAGGTTTCTTAACCCCTATGCCTTGGGTCAATGATAGTCAAATATGAACATTCAATTAAGTTCTCAAAGGAGGAAATCACGTCCCCTATCGATTTTGGAGCATGGGGAGGCGTGAAAAAGAGAATAGCTTAAGGAATTTGGAGGGGCACCTAGCTGGAAATGTGCGTCCCCGATCGGGGAAGGCTAAACCCGATCGGGTTCGCGTGTTTCTAGCCACTCGCCGATTCCTTTTCTTGGCCTTTATTGCTATACCAAATGAGATTAAAGTTCGCGACGTCTTTGTTAAAATATAAATAAGAGGTTTCCGAACAAAGAAGATCAACAAATCATTCATCAAGCAAACACACAAAAACTTAGTTTACTTCTTCCTTTTTCTCATAACATTTCTTTTGTTCTTAGTTTTATATTAGAGTAGTTTTATTGTTGTTGCTTTAAGTTTGTAGTAGGGAACTTTACATTTCAGTTTACATTTTTCAATCCAATTAATTTGTTTAAATCTTAACGGTAATTCTTAATCTCTTTCTCTATTCTGTTTCATTTAGTTTCATTATTTTCAGTTTTATATGTTTGTTGTTACCATAATTCATCAATCTATCAACATAGTTAAATTGAACTATTGTCATGTTATTGTTGTTCTTATCGTTTTCATATAACTTATACTCCCTCCTATTCTTTATAACATTCCTCATTTAGTTATTGCACAAAAATTAAGGTTTTCAATTAAATAAGATTATTGTAGTGGGGTAATGTGATTGGAGAGAGGGAATGTATTGTGGGGT
>JAIUZE010017128.1:0-35845 GCA_022085475.1 Heliosperma pusillum | reverse complement strand
CAAAATGACTTAAAAGTTCAGAAAAGTTTAAGACGCTTTAAAAGTCCAGAAAAGTCAAAGATGACCAAAAACGGTCTTTTCATGAAATCTCTCAAAAATTCCAAATACGAACGCGGAATTTCAAAATACGACTCGGAACAAAAATTCCTATATTAAAAACTTAAGTTCTACTGAAAAGTATCCATAAGCTATTGCTTAAACAAATTGGGTACTTTTCGGGTTGTTACAACAACTACTGTACACAAATTAGAAGCGATTTTGACATCAGCTGTAGATGCTGAAAAGGGCTTTATTGAGGAACGTAGTGACTCGGGGCCATCCGATGCAATTCTCCGGCATAAGGAATCACAATTACTAATAACCTCGGTTAAGCGCCCTTTAAGATCCCCAAGCTCCACTTGCAGAGCATGCACTATACATTAATTATACAACACATAATCAGTACAAAGATCTTTAACCAACAGTAATCTTGACAATGTCAGATTTGTGGCTAACCTTCCGATAAATGCTGTGAAGCAGTCTTCATGGTTGAGACGGACCCATTAAACCGTTGCATAAGTTTAACTGCTAGTGCATCTACAACTTCTATTTTGTTCTCTATTTCTTCCTGCAACAAATCAGATAAAGTTATATCCTCTCCAAAATATACGAAGTCAGAGGATTTCGTAAACCTTAAAAACTTTTAAGTAACACGTGTTTTTTAAATCGGAGAAACGGTCTCCCATGAGAGATCGTTCCAAAAACTCGTATATTTTTCGTTTAAATATATGGCTAATGAGTTGGTCTCACGTGAGAAGCTATCTCAAAACGTTTGTGTTTGCAACTTAAAGCTTCAAAGCCAGCTTTGGGAAACATAAGTTTCGAAACTCACACGTTCTATTTGACACGTATTGGTAGAGCGGCAGCTCTATCGTCTACGCAAGTAACAAAATGTCAATTTTAGGTTATGCGGTTCTATGGTATGTGTAGGACAGGGTGAATATTAAGAGCTTCAGGGTACTTTCCAAATTCAAAGCACACCCAATATTACAACCAAAGTAGACAAGAAAACCATTGCTACACAACACAAGTAGAATAGGATGCTTCCAAACATCGGAAAAATGACTCTTCCTCCAAAAGTCTTATCCTTCTCAGATTGCTAGATTTGAAGTAGCAACGTAATACTTCATGTCATTTATGGCATCCATATTCGAACTTGATGGTCAACGGAATTCAACTTTGATGATAAATTTCCTCCAAATATAGTTATATATAGGTACAATGTAACGTTTGTCACATTTGATTATCCAAAAAACTATTTTTACATCATCATTTGAAAAATAACAAGTTGAGTATAAAAGATTTAGCATGCAACAAGAACAGCTAGAAGTGCATGCCATTACTTTATTAGGATGCAGATGCACCGTTCTTGAGAAGTGTTAGAACCATGAAAACGGGTCGGGCCACACTCAAGCGGAGGAGAGACGTACCACTCGACAACACAAGTGATGTTCCATCCTAAAACTAATTGGCGATAGGAGGAGTAGCCCCCTTGGTTATAAAGTGGTCACATCTCTCTTTCTCCAACAATGTGGGACACTCACATGTGGGTTAATATTCCAACAAAAAGGACTATTGATTTTGATTCGCGCAAGAAAAAGCGCCTCACTTATAAGTTGTCCCAAAATGTTAGCCTAATTTATAGTAGTAATAAGAAAATGCACTGACCTGTGTAGAGCTGATCTTCTGCACCTTGTCCTCCTGCCAATCACGATACATTGAAAAAAGCTCCAAGATTTTCTGCGGGTTTAGAGTACCTATAACAAGTACAAATCGGAATAACTCAATAACTTTCCTCCATCACTCGTCCTTTTTCAATAAATTGCAAGAAGTTTTGATGAAATCAATGGAGACACACTTTACAACCCCATTCACTCGACCAATACCACAAGTCAACCCACAGAGAAAGTAAGCAAAAAAATGGATAGAAAAAATGAGGTGAAAGAGAGATCACAGTTCCATATGCACGAATTCAAATTTGCTTGATAAATCTGCATTCTTGCATGGCCGAATTAAATCTTCCAACAACTAACAAACCATTGCTGTCTAATCTCTCTCATTTCTAGATAACAAGCTCTTGGTTTGTAAGGTTCCATAGAACGAAGGCAACCATTAGCAAGTGAATGATGAAATATTTGAATCAGAAAAGCCATCATAAAATGGCACACACACTTGTTTCTCCATAGAAGAAAACCGCTGTGATGAAAAAATAGTACTATCCGACATTTTTTTCCGAAGTGCAATGGTGGTGAAACAATATTTGAGCCATACAATAAGAAGCAGCTCTAGAAATTCCAGAATCTCAGTCGACTATCTACATTGACAAGTCATGCGTATTCCAAGTCATCATCTTGCGATTCGAATGTTAAATCCAGCTAGTATGTTTTCTTCCCGTCCTTCTCTGATACTCCATTTCAGTCATTAAGTTCATCTACTTCAGAAAAGAAAGCATATGACGGCCAAGGCTTATAAAACGACACGGAGGGAGTACTTCTCTAGTCCGCACATCTAGTATAGAACTTGTTCTTTTTTTACCCAAAGGCCGAATCACATATTCTAGATAGCTATAAGCAAATGGTGTACCCAACTAATCTAAAGGACTTGTCAAAGATTTGCTCTTTTCATTAGTTTTTTCGTCATTACACACCACATTGTTCATCCCTAATGCACAGTATGAGCACAATCACACAAGCAAACAAACAACGAAATACAACAAGAAAACAAGCCAAAAGTAAGAGCGGAGCTGCACCGTGTTTAGAAGATGCAGGCTTCCTTACTAGAAGATCAGTGAGACTGCTCTCAGGCAGAGGGGCTGTTAAAATCGGTGTAGCCTGAAACCACAAGATACAAACAAATTCTTTATTTTATCATAATAATTTCTTTCAAAATACCATTCCCAATCAAAACAGTATCACAAATCCTCAGACACAGTATTTTCGAGTAAGAAGTCCGTTTCGCCGACTAATTATACATTTGATATAGCCTTGAATTGTTAAATGGACATTCACAATCACATTAATTGTTTTATCAGTAAGTCTCATTGAAGACGAGTTCATCTTCAGTTAATGACGTGCCAAATGTGGTCAGTTTAACGGCAGTAACATTTTCTAAGCTATAGCTGGATGTTTGTCACCTGGTTATATTTGTCGTTAAACCGGCCACATAATTCAATGAGAATTTGCGTTGTTTTATGGGCATTCACAATTTTCAACAAGATGGAATCTTTGATGGAGAAAAACATAATAGAATCAAATAACATGCATAAAAAGAAAAAGGGTAGAAATTAATCTGACAATTTGAAGGGATTTGAGTCTGTCCAAAATAGGGTCAACATCTTCAACCCTTTGAGATACAGTAGTAATCTGATCTTCTGGTGTCTGAAGAATCACAAAACACAAAACCTAGAAATAATCAAAGATTTGAACTTTACGATTAAATAGTAGAAGACATAGATGGAAAAATAAGAAGGTAATTGGAACATACAAGTGATGATGAAAGTGTGGATTCAGATGCACCCATTTATTATTATACCAAGAGTTGCAGTAAATTCTCCAGTTTATCAATTATGGCTTCTTTAATGCAGAGATCTGTTTTGCTCCTACTGCTACAAGACCGCCGGTCGGGAAGCCATAGCCAAAATCATAAAGGTTTAGGAGATTTTGTCAGGTTATACCTCAACTATTTCATACTAGATTTCATGCCGGGTCTACGTTAATGTCATTTTCATAATTTTCCTATAACAATTAACTTGTAAAAAAAACTTTTGTAATTTTAAGAATATAATAAAATATACTCCGTAATTTTTAAGAAAATAGTATTCATATATTGATTCAACTTCTATTTTAAACCTATTTTACCAACCTTGCCAGGAATAAAGTTATATTTGATCTATATGACTCGAAAAATGATCTAATGTACCTAAGAATTAAGCTCTATAAGACAATGTTTAAGAGAATCAAAAGATTTTGGGTTGATTACCCTACCTTATAATAATTGTCCGATATGGGGCAATTTTACTATTTATAGGTATTAGTATCTTCACTACACTTACATTATTTTTCAAGGTGAGATATATAACATACTAAGAATTACACCAAGTATGTGCAAATAAATGAGATTTTATACTATAATGATAACATTTTTTTTTACCACGAATCTTATAATTAGATTATTTTCATAATTAATACAAAATTTTAAGAGCTTTCTAAAACAATATTTCAGAGACTTAAACGATTTTGAGTTGATATCTAAGTCCAAAGACGACTCTTATGTATAATCACATGATCACTCCAGCTTATGATATTTCTCCGATTGGGACAATTCCTCTATTTATACATAGCATATTCACCACACTTACATTATTTTTCAATGTGGGACAAATAAAATATTTAGTTGTACACCATTAAAATTATTATTTATGATACTTTCCTAAATTGATTTTGATGATGTAAATGTCATTAAGGCGGGGATAATAATACAAACTTTTAAGAATTCTGTAAGATAATACTTAGATATTCAAAAGATTTTGGATGAAAATCTAACTTTGAAAGATGACTCATTTTCACAATATTTTTTTTGTGAAATGAAATGTAAAAGGTTTTATATAAAAATTATAAACATCACTTGAATATAATATAGGAAAAGTATATTGAGATAAATAAAATATTTTTCAGTTTATTTTCAGTTTATTTTTCAGTTTATTTGGGTTAATATCTAAGTTTCAATGATGACTCATATTTATAATTATAGTATCATTCCACCTTATGATAATTTTACGATGTGAGCCAATTATACTATTTATACGTAGCATATTTACCATACTTGTATTATATTTCAATGTGGGACAAATAACTTATTAAGTAGTACACCATCAAAATTATTACTTATATAATATTTTCCAAAATTTCCTAAATTAAGTTTGATGGTGTAAATTTCATTATTGTGAAGATAAAATACAAACTTTTAAGAGTTCATTAAGACAATACTTAAGAGACTAAAATGACTCCAATTTATAATCATATTTTTTATCACTCCACCTCATGATATTTTACGATATAGGATAATTTTACAATTTACACTTAGTATTTATATTTACCACAAATACATTATTTTCAATGTGGGACTAATAACACATTAAGTAGTTTATCATCAAAATTATTATTTATGATACTTTTCTAAATTAACTTTTAATGAAGTAAATTTCACTATTGTGACGATTATAATACATATTTTAGAACTCTTAAACACAATACTTAAGAGACTTGAAAAATTGTGGGTTTATACCTAAGTTCAAGAATGACTACTATTTATAATCATATAATCACCATATGTAATAGTGATTTATTGATGTGGAATAATTTACTATTTATATATAATATACTCACCATACATACATAATTCTTCACTAATAAAAAACTAAGTAGTACACCATCTTGTTCTATATAATATTTATTTCTTAACTGTTACTAAACTATTATATTAATATTAGAATAATAAAAAAAAAATTTAAAGGTCACTTATTATATTTTAAAAATCATTTATTAACAATATAAAAAAGATGATCATATTTATGATCACTCCACTTTATGATAAATTTTCAATGTGGTATAATTTTACTATTTATACATAGTATATATTCACCAGTCATCATACCTACATTGTTTCACAAATAACACCTTAAATAATTTATCATCAAAATTATTATTTATGATACTTTTCTAAATTAATTTTTAATAATATAAATTTAACTATAGTTTAGATTATAATACAAACTTTTAAGAGCTCTTTAAGACAATATGTAAGACGCTCAAAAGATTTTGGGTTGAAACTTTATTTCCAAATATGGTTCCTATTTGTAATCATATTATTACCCACCTTATGATAATTTTCTGATGTGGGATAATTCTACTATTTGTAAGTAATATATTCACCATACCTACATTATTTTTCAATGTGTGACAAATAATATACTAAAAATTACAATAAGTATGTGCAAATACATAGTATGAGTGTCTATACTTTTGAGGTTTTTTTTTAACACGAATGTAACTATATTATCTTCATAATTTTTGTTACGATACTTAAATTTTATTAATAATACTTTTCTAAATTAATTTCTGATGATGTAAATTCAACAATTGTAAAGATAATAATACACAAAATTTTAAGAGATCTCTAAGACAATACTTCTCTAAGACAATACTTAAGAGACTTAAAAGATTTTACTGATGATTCCGAGAAAAAGGATTATACATCTGAGGTACTACCTCAGAGTAGTTTGATTTTGAGTTTTTGTGCATTTTTTTCGAGCTTTTTAAAGTTTATAAATTACATTTTACATCTTATATATGATGTTTTTTTAGTTTTATTGTAATTTTTTTGAGGTTAATGTTCAAATTAATAAACTCAAAAACTTTATAGTATAACTAATAATTTTTAATATTATACTCAAAAACTTTATTGTAGTGCTAAAAAACTACATTATACTCCGTATGTGATAGTACATCAGAGGTACAATTCACTTACTGCATGATTCCTATATATAATTATAGGAGATTTTACTTTGATATATAAGGTCAAAGGATGATTCCTATATATAATTATAGGATTAGCCACTTTATGTTAATTTTACGATGTGGGATAATTCTACAATTTATACGTAATATGTTTACCACATCTACATTATTTTTCAATGTGAGAAAAATAATACATTAAGTAGTACAACATCTTTTTCTTTAAAATATATATTTCTATTATTTTTATTTTATATAATAATTAAAAGATTATCCACTTAATTTTTTATATCCAAAGTATTATTTATGAAACTTTCCTAAATTATTTTTTTATGATGTAAATTTCACAATTGTAAAGATAATAATACAAATTTGTAAGAGATTTCTAAGGCAATACTTAAGAGACTCAAAAAAATTTAGGTTGATACATATGTTCCAATTATGATTCCAATTTATAATCATAGGATCACCATATCTTAAGGTAAATTTTCGATGTGGGACAATTCTACTTTTTATATGTAGTATATTCACCACACCTACGTTATTTTTCAATGTGGGACAAATAACATACTAAGTACTACATCATATTTTTCTATAAATTAATTATTTCTTGTCTACTACTAAACCATTATACTAATATTAGAATAATAAAAAAATATTTTTAAAGTCATTTATTTAATTTTCATATACTTAGGTTATAGTTCTGTGATCTTATAAATGATATGGTAGTAAAAAATACAAAATTTATACTCTAATAAAGCATTTTTCGTTAAGAATCCAAATATGTAAGTTTCGAAATGTTTTGCATTATATTTTTTTTGTCATATTGATAATCAATTTTTTTTACGTAAATAATAGTTGTGATATTAGAAATATTACCTAGTATCTTTTTCGTAATCTTGGAAGATCACTTTCCAAAAATTGAAAAAGATGATGTTGACCAATAGAATTTTTTGAAAAAAGCCTCATTTATATATATATATTGATTCTAATACTTTCTTAAGATGGATATCCATCGTAAGTTAAAACGGGTCATTTTCATGAATATAACAAATGTTTTTGCTAAAATCTAAACATTGTGTTTTGTTCATCTAATATACGGAGTATGTTATTTATCCATCTTAAGGTTATGACGGATACTTTCGTCTTAAATGAGAATTTGTGTTCATTTTGTAAGTATAACTCTTGTATACGAGTTTAGAATACGTCAAATTTTATCCCGAATCAAAGATCTCGTAAAGATGATAAATTTAAAAAATACAATAATCGTTCTCGGAACTTTTAACTAGGATTTCTCATCAGTCAAAGTTTATCCAGTAAAACAACGTTAAGTTACAATAGCTCTCGACTACGACTTCAAAAATATTACTTTTTTGGGTTAATTGATGAGAATAATCCAAACTATGTCTCGCCTGCTCATATTAATCCATGTTAGTGTTTAACTCGGAAAAATCTTAACAATTGGTTCATTTTTCTTTCCTTGAACTCTTGGACTTGATACCTGTATAACCGGTTACCTTTACTTATTTCAGATCCTCCCCCCTTAATCAATATCAAATTAAAGCAAAACCAGTAGAATATAATCACAATATGATATTGTCATCCATCAATATCATAGCTCCATTCAATTCATCACTTTGATGGATGACAATATGGGTAACCCAGTCATCAGACCACCACCCACCACCCACCACCCAAGTCGTCGAACTACCAAAACGTACACTACTGGCTACTGCTACCACCGCTTCCCCAAATCACCCCACTTCCCCACTCACTACCGCCTAAAGAATCCTCACAGGGAGGTAACGGTTGCGCACTCCAGAGTGATTTGATGAGTCCACCAGTCACTCCGCTTCTCAGTTCTCCACCGCTACTCAAGCTCGATTCCGTCCCGCACCGTCGCCACTCCTGCTGCGCACTACCACCTCTGTATCTCTTCTCTTCACCTCGGAACCAAAACCCGATTTGAAGCATCGCTAGTCAAGGGCGTGTTAGTGATGGTACGCGCGGGGTGTCGAGATAGAGGAGTCAATGTGTAGATCAATTGAGAAATGATAATGATAATGAAGAAGGAAGAAGATATGGAAGATGATGCAAAAGACTTACAAATATTGATAATGATACGGGGTAATAATTGTGGTTAATGTAGAAGAAAATGGAGAATGATAATAATAATAATAATAATAAAAAGAAAAATAATATGAAAGGGACCCACATCAAAATGACCTATAACTTTACCGGTTATATCAGGTAAAAAAGAGGACGAGTTCAAGAAAAGAAAAATGAGGTAATAGTTTAGATTATTCCGAGTTAAACACTAGTATGGATTAATATGAGAAGGTGAGACATAGTTTGGATTATTCTCATCAATTAACCCTTTTTTTGGGATTATTATCACTTTGGTGCCCTGAGGTTTAGCGTAATTCCACTTTAGTTCCCTGAGTTTTGTATAATTTCACTTTGATGCCACGAGATTTGGACTATTTCCCACTTCGATGTCCTATATATAACACTCTTGAAATTTTATACTAAAACATATATTTTGAACATAGTAACATAAAACAGATATTTGTTTTTTGCAATATTATGTGATTATATTAGAGCTGATCAAATGGCCCAGGCATGCTAGCCCGGCCCGGCCCGGTTTTTACTAGGGCTTGGGCCTTGATTTTAGGCCCGAAAAAGCCCACGACCCAAATCAAAAATTGGGCCGGGTTCGGGCCGACTCTAAGGCCCGAATTTTAGCCCGGCCCGACCCGAGCATAAACAAAATTTTATTAGATTTAACAAATCAATTGCCATTTAGTGCTCCGTAGTAATTTGTTTGCATGTATTAATATGACAAACTTATATTTTTAGCCAAAGAACATATTCAATTCATAATAAAATTGTACAACACCGGAACGAGCATAGTACTTAAGTACATTAGGAATATTATATTACTGAAAATTGTGCATTTAATTAATCATTGGCCGCTCCCTTTGTCTTCTTCTCATCTCTAACTTCAAATTAATAATTTCTTGAGATGATAGGCAGAAAATTTAATTTGTTAAAATTAGTAATATTCAAACAGTATTATACATGCATATTTCACTAGTTTATCATGTTAGGTTACGTTCATTTGTTGAAAAATTATCGTAACATACTACGTACGTGACTACATGCACATTTCACTAATTCATTTGTTCAACTACATTCATACTCCTTACATTGACAATACCGATCAAATCACATAATTTTGTATGAAATTTTTCGTTGACAGAGTATCTAGTTACATAATGAGATTTCTAAAGTCATTTGAAAAGTAAATATTATAGGCCTGAATTGGCTCGAAGCCCGCATGGGCCGGGTTTGGGCCAACAAAATAGGTCTGCACATTTGGCTCGACCCGACCCGCACACTTGGGCCTAATTTTATGGCACGACCCGGCCCAAACCCGACCCGGCCCGGCCCATGATCACCTCTAGATTATATATTATTCTATTTAATATGTAATTTTATATAAAAATGTCGTACTTTATTAGGTTGGAAATGAAATTAATTTTAAATAAGAGTTGACTACTATGATAAGAGTTGACTACTATATCTTTTATGTGACCAAAATCGTCTTGTTTCAAACTTTCTTCATATATCAACTCGTATTTTAATTATTTTATTTAATCGTATAATAATTTTTCAGTCCAACTCAAGACAAACATAATTTTCTTGCTATCTATCATCGCACGCTCTTATATTGTACGATCAACAAAAGGAACCAGTGCGAAATTCAGACATCAGCTGGACAAAAATTTAGACGAGAGCCAAGAATCATGTGAGACACATGTATCTAGCCCGACGTTAGTACGACTATTGTAAGCTGAACTGAAGCAGGAGCTAGGGGAGCAACCTCATTTGGCAATCCAGTTCAGACAACAACCAACAAAGACACCCATGTTCAGTCCAAAGCAGATCAAGTCCAAACAACTAAGTTTTCAAAAGCAACAAAAGGTAACCATGTCCAAGCAACACACAATCTATTTATGACACCATTAAAGGATCATAATCAAGCAACAACAACATCTACACAAGCCATGCCAACCAGAGTAACAAGGTCCCAAATCAGCAACAGCCAGAAGGATTCCACATACACCAGTACCAGTTCCAGGCCACATATCCTAAAACAATTGTCCAAGCAAGGGCTCCAACTTCTTTTACCATCTAGTTGAGGTCCTTAGATACAAAAAAGTCCAGGATAAGATTTCCAAATTATTCTTGGAAGTTCAAGTAAAACAGCCCACAAGTTAACCAGTCACTTTGAGAGCCAGGCTGGTTTCAAGACCAATGGATGAACAAAGGCATCTTACTTTTGTGTGACCCTTAGTAGTATTAATAAGGACGTTGGAAGGAGCTTAGAAGTCCCTCTCAAGGTTCCATTTGAAGCACCAGACAGCCAAAACAACCCCAAAGAAAACTGCTCAAACAATGCCATTTCAGGAAAGGAGACAAACTTACTTTTCAGTTGCTTTTTCTGAAGTTGTTGCAGTCTGTTTTTGCTCGTCTTACTAGTAGACTTTTGTATCTCATTTGTTGTTATTTCAAGGGTCCTTTAAGCCCTTAGATGTAGTCTTATGTTGGATGGTGAGGATCTTTTGTAATGCTCTATATAAAGAGCTTTTGCCTTGAAAGAAACTCAGAATGCTGAATGATAAAACCAGAGTTTTCACTCTTTCTTTGTTAACCTGTGCCAGTCTTGGTTAGCTCAAAACCCTCAACAAAACTTGTGCTAGTCTTAGTTTGTTGGCCTGAGTTAGGGTCATTCACTTGTGCTTGTCTTAGTGAGTGAGTTTAGCTTGGGATTCACTGCATTTAGAGCTACCTGTGCTTGTCTTGGTAGCCCTGAATACAGGGTTTATCTATCTTGTCCTTGTCTTGTGTTGTATGTTTCTATTCTTGTCTTAGCCCCTAGTTTGGTGTTTCAAATTGGTTATCAGAGCTAAGGTTTATTTCTACTGTGAGTTCATTTAACCAAACTACATTCAAAACTACAAAAATAGCCCAATGAGTGAAGAGAGATTGGCAGGAGTAGAAGCAAGGATGGAGGACCTGGCTGGGGTTGTAACCACCCTAACCAGAGCCTTGGATCAGGTGATAGGCAACCAAATATTTGCTGGAGGAAGAGGCAGAGGTCGTGGGAGAGGCCTAGGTCCACCAGGAGGCAGGGTCAGACCACCTGAAGAGGAGGAACCTTCAGACTCAGATGAATCCACAAGGAGCAGAGCTTCAGGGCATGGCCTCACTGATAAACACCTCAAGGTAGACATTCCTGAGTTTTCTGGTAGCTTAAATCCTGATGATTTGTTAGAATGGCTTAGGGATATAGAGAGAGTCTTTGAATACAAAGGATACAATGATGCTAAAGCCTTTAAAGTAGCTATTCTGAAATTGAAAGGGTATGCTTCCCTGTGGTATGAAACCATGAAGAGTCTAAGGGCTAGAGAGGGTAAGGAACCCATCAAATCCTGGTCTAAGTTGAAGAAAAAAATGTTGAACAAGTTTGTTGCTAAGGATTATACTCAGGATTTGTTCATCAAGCTGTCTAAACTAAAACAAAATGAAAAATCTGTTGAGTCTTATCTGAGAGAGTTTGAGCAGCTTACCCTTCAATGTGACATCACTGAGAAACCTGAACAAAGGATTGCTAGATTCCTAGAAGGCCTAAGCCCAGGCATTGCTAACAAGGTTAGGATGCAGCCCCTATGGTCCTTTGAGGACGTGGTTAACCTATCCCTTAGGGTTGAGAAAATGGGGAAGGAAACAACCAAGTCTTTCACCAAACCTGCTATAACTAAACCTTATGCTGGGGTCAGAATTGGGGAAGGTCCTAGGACTCCCATAACTTTTAATAGGAACCCCTTGGACAAGGGTAAGGCACCTGTAAGTCAGCAAACTACCCTCACTCCTTCAGAAGAGAAGAGAAAATGTTATCAATGTCAAGGTTATGGCCACTTTAAGAGAGACTGTCCCTCAAGAAGAGCCTTGACAGCAGTGGAAGTCATGGAATGGGAGAAGGAAGGGCTCATTGAGTATGAGCAGGAGGAGGGAACAGGAGAACAGGAAGAGGAAGGTGATGCCCCTTTGGTAGTAGCCCCACCAGACACTGGTCACAACCTTGTTCTTTGGAGGGTTATGCACTCTCAGCATCAACCTCTAGAAGAAGACCAGAGATCTCTAATCTTTAGGAGCAGGTGTACTATTCAAGGGAGGGTTTGTAATGTGATCATAGATGGGGGAAGTTGCACCAATGTAGCCTCAGTTACCTTGGTTAACAAGCTTGACTTGGAGACCAAACCCCACCCCAACCCTTACAAACTCAGATGGTTGAGCAAGGGTGCTGAAGTAAGGGTTGATCAACAATGTTTAGTGTCCTTCTCTATTGGGGGCACCTACAAGGATGAGGTGACTTGTGATGTAGTGCCTATGGATGCATGCCATTTACTGCTGGGCAGACCATGGGAGTTTGATAAAGATGCCTTGCATAAAGGGAAGAGCAATGTGTACACTTTTAGACATGGGAATCAAAGGATAGTCCTGACACCTTTACCCCCAAACACTAGGGACTATGGTAGTCCTAGTACCAGTGGATCCAAGGAGGTTCTTTTCCTCATAGAGGCAGCCATGCTCAGAGAGGTGGAACAAGAACAACCTGTGTATTTCCTCTTATCCAAACAGGTTGAGGAACCAGTTGAGGTTCCCCCAGAGGTAAAGGAGCTGATCAGTGAGCATGAGGATGTATTTCCAGAAGAACTACCATCAGGACTTCCTCCCCTAAGGGGCATAGAGCACCAGATAGACCTCATTCCAGGTGCCATGCTACCTAACAGGCCAGCATACAGGAGTGACCCCAAGTCCACCCAAGAGTTGCAGAGGCAGGTAGAGAAGCTGATGTCAAAGGGATTTGTCAGGGAATCTTTGAGTCCTTGTGCAGTGCCTGCCCTCCTAGTCCCTAAGAAGGATGGTTCATGGAGAATGTGTATTGACAGCAGGGCCATTAACAATATCACTGTCAAGTACAGGTTCCCCATCCCAAGGCTGGATGACATGTTGGATGAGTTAAGTGGAGCCAGCCTATTCTCCAAGATAGATCTTAGGCAAGGTTACCACCAGGTGAGAATCAGGTAGGGGGATGAGTGGAAAACAACATTTAAAACCAAGCATGGGCTCTATGAATGGCTGGTGAAGCCATTTGGTCTCTCCAATGCCCCTAGTACATTCATGAGGCTTATGACTGAAGTCTTAAGGCCTTTCATAGGTTAGTTCATTGTGGTGTACTTTGATGATATCCTGGTCTATAGTAAGGGCAAATATGAACATCTGAACCATCTAAAGTTGTTGTTTCTGAAACTGAGAGAGCATAAGCTCTTTGGGAAAATGGAGAAGTGTACTTTCATGGCTGAGGAGGTTAAATTCTTGGGGTATGTCATCTCTGCCAAGGGCATATCTGTGGATCAGGAGAAGATTGCAGCCATCAAGTCTTGGCCTATTCCCAAGAACATCACTGAGGTTAGGGGTTTTCATGGCCTAGCCTCCTTCTATAGGAGGTTCATACAGGGATTCAGCACTATCATGGTGCCTGTAACAGAAGGGATGAAGAAGGGTGAGTTCAAGTGGACTGAACAGGCACAAGCAGCCTTTGAGCTCATCAAAAAGAAGCTTTGTGAGGCACCTATACTAGCTCTACCTGATTTTGATCAGCTATTTGAAGTAGAGTGTGATGCAAGTGGGGTAGGGATTGGAGCAGTACTCATCCAAGGAAGGAATCCTGTGGCCTTCTTCAGTGAGAAGCTCAATGGGGCTAAGCTCAATTACTCCACATATGACAAAGAGTTTTATGCCTTGGTGAGAGCCCTCATGTACTGGAGCCATTATCTCAAACCCAAGCCTTTTGTACTTCACTCTGATCATGAGGCCCTGAAATACATAAATGGCCAACACAAGCTCAGTGCAAGGGACCTATTGGTGAGGGAAGTCCACTCTAATGGGCTAGCAGGACATTTTGGGGTGCAGAAGACCATGGATATCCTGCAAGATCAGTTTTACTAGCCTAGGATGGAAGGGGATGTTCAAGCTATTCTTAGGAGGTGTTCTACTTGCCAAAAGGCAAAGAGTTCTTTCCAAGCAGGACCTTACACTCCACTGCCTGTACCTGACAAACCTTGGGAAGACATCAGCATGGATTTCGTTGTGGCTCTGCCTAAGACTCCTAGGGGAAAGGATTCCATCATGGTTGTGGTTGACAGATTTAGCAAAATGGCTCACTTTGTGCCATGTAGGAAGACTGAAGATGCCTCAGGGGTTGCTGAGCTTTACTTCAAAGAAGTAGTCAAACTACATGGAGTGCCTAGATCAATTGTTTCAGACAGGGATACAAAGTTTATGAGTTACTTCTGGAAGACCCTGTGGAAGCTCCTAGACACCAGGCTGCTTTTTAGTACATCCCACCATCCTCAAACTGATGGTCAAACAGAAATCTCCAACAAAACCCTAGGGAGAATACTGAGGTGCATTGTGAAGAAGTCACTAGGAGATTGGGATCTCAAACTAGCCCAAGCAGAATTTGCCTTCAAGAGGGCCCCTTCATCAAGTACTGGCCACAGTCCCTTTGAGGTGGTCTATGGCAGCAACCCACTCATGCCTATGGAGCTATCCAATGTGCCTAAAGAGATACTGAACTATGATGCCAAGAAAAGGGTGGAACAAATGCTCAGGTTGCATGAACAGGTTAAGAGAAACATAGAGAAGACTAATGAGCAGTACAAAATCAAAGCCAAGGTACCAAGAGGAAAGAAGGAGTTTCAGGCAGGTGACCTGGTGTGGTTACACCTCAGAAAGGAAAGGTTCCCAAGCAAAAGAAAGAACAAACTTATGCCTAGAGCAGAAGGCCCTTTTGAAGTCATAGAGAAGGTGGGAGCCAATGCTTACAAGGTGGATTTGCCAGGAGAATATAGAGTTCATGGCACATTTAACATAGGAGACCTTAGCCCCTACTATGACAGTGAAGAAGAGAACCCTGGAGATTTGATGCTCAAATCTTTCCAACCTGGGGAGGATGAAGCAGGAGCTAGGGGAGCAACCTCATTTGGCAATCCAGTTCAGACAACAACCAACAAAGACACCCATGTTCAGTCCAAAGCAGATCAAGTCCAAACAACTAAGTTTTCAAAAGCAACAAAAGGTAACCATGTCCAAGCAACACACAATCAAGTTATGACACCATCAAAGGCTCATGATCAAGCAACAACAACATCTACACAAGCCATGCCAACCAGAGTAACAAGGTCCCAAATCAGCAACAGCCAGAAGGATTCCACAGACACCAGTACCAGTTCCAGGCCACATATCCTACAGCAATTGTCCAAGCAAGGGCTCCAACTTCTTTTCCCATCTAGTTGAGGTCCTTAGCTACAAAAAAGTCCAGGATAAGTTTTCCAAATTATCCTTGGAAGTTCAAGTAAAACAGCCCACAAGTTAATCAGTCACTTTGAGAGCCAGGCTGGTTTCAAGACCAATGGATGAACAAAGGCATCTTACTTTTGTGTGACCCTTAGTAGTATTAATAAGGACGTTGGAAGGAGCTTAGAAGTCCCTCTCAAGGTTCCATTTGAAGCACCAGACAGCCAAAACAACCCCAAAGAAAACTGCTCAAACAATGCCATTTCAGGAAAGGAGACAAACTTACTTTTCAGTTGCTTTTTCTGAAGTTGTTGCAGTCTGTTTTTGCTCGTCTTACTAGTAGACTTTTGTATCTCATTTGTTGTTATTTCAAGGGTCCTTTTAAGCCCTTAGATGTAGTCTTATGTTGGATGGTGAGGATCTTTTGTAATGCTCTATATAAAGAGCCTTTTGCCTTGAAAGAAACTCAGAATGCTGAATGATAAAACTAGAGTTTTCACTCTTTCTTTGTTAACCTGTGCCAGTCTTGGTTAGCTCAAAACCCTCAACAAAACTTGTGCTAGTCTTAGTTTGTTGGCCTGAGTTAGGGTCATTCACTTGTGCTTGTCTTAGTGAGTGAGTTTAGCTTGGGATTCACTGCATTTAGAGCTACCTGTGCTTGTCTTGGTAGCCCTGAATACAGGGTTTATCTATCTTGTCCTTGTCTTGTGTTGTATGTTTCCTATTCTTGTCTTAGCCCCTAGTTTGGTGTTTCAAATTGGTTATCAGAGCTAAGGTTTATTTCTACTGTGAGTTCATTTAACCAAACTACATTCAAAACTACAAAAATAGCCCAATGAGTGAAGAGAGATTGGCAGGAGTAGAAGCAAGGATGGAGGACCTGGCTGGGGTTGTAACCACCCTAACCAGAGCCTTGGATCAGGTGATAGGCAACCAAATATTTGCTGGAGGAAGAGGCAGAGGTCGTGGGAGAGGCCTAGGTCCACCAGGAGGCAGGGTCAGACCACCTGAAGAGGAGGAACCTTCAGACTCAGATGAATCCACAAGGAGCAGAGCTTCAGGGCATGGCCTCACTGATAAACACCTCAAGGTAGACATTCCTGAGTTTTCTGGTAGCTTAAATCCTGATGATTTGTTAGAATGGCTTAGGGATATAGAGAGAGTCTTTGAATACAAAGGATACAATGATGCTAAAGCCTTTAAAGTAGCTATTCTGAAATTGAAAGGGTATGCTTCCCTGTGGTATGAAACCATGAAGAGTCTAAGGGCTAGGGAGGGTAAGGAACCCATCAAATCCTGGTCTAAGTTGAAGAAAAAAATGTTGAACAAGTTTGTTGCTAAGGATTATACTCAGGATTTGTTCATCAAGCTGTCTAAACTAAAACAAAATGAAAAATCTGTTGAGTCTTATCTGAGAGAGTTTGAGCAGCTTACCCTTCAATGTGACATCACTGAGAAACCTGAACAAAGGATTGCTAGATTCCTAGAAGGCCTAAGCCCAGGCATTGCTAACAAGGTTAGGATGCAGCCCCTATGGTCCTTTGAGGACGTGGTTAACCTATCCCTTAGGGTTGAGAAAATGGGGAAGGAAACAACCAAGTCTTTCACCAAACCTGCTATAACTAAACCTTATGCTGGGGTCAGAATTGGGGAAGGTCCTAGGACTCCCATAACTTTTAATAGGAACCCCTTGGACAAGGGTAAGGCACCTGTAAGTCAGCAACCTACCCTCACCCCTTCAGAAGAGAAGAGAAAATGTTATCAATGTCAAGGTTATGGCCACTTTAAGAGAGACTGTCCCTCAAGAAGAGCCTTGACAGCAGTGGAAGTCATGGAATGGGAGAAGGAAAGGCTCATTGAGTATGAGCAGGAGGAGGGAACAGGAGAACAGGAAGAGGAAGGTGATGCCCCTTTGGTAGTAGCCCCACCAGACACTGGTCACAACCTTGTTCTTTGGAGGGTTATGCACTCTTAGCATCACTCTTAGCCCGACGTTAGTACGACTATTGTAAGCTGAACTGAAGCAGGAGCTAGGGGAGCAACCTCATTTGGCAATCCAGTTCAGACAACAACCAACAAAGACACCCATGTTCAGTCCAAAGCAGATCAAGTCCAAACAACTAAGTTTTCAAAAGCAACAAAAGGTAACCATGTCCAAGCAACACACAATCTATTTATGACACCATTAAAGGCTCATAATCAAGCAACAACAACATCTACACAAGCCATGCCAACCAGAGTAACAAGGTCCCAAATCAGCAACAGCCAGAAGGATTCCACATACACCAGTACCAGTTCCAGGCCACATATCCTACAACAATTGTCCAAGCAAGGGCTCCAACTTCTTTTCCCATCTAGTTGAGGTCCTTAGCTACAAAAAAGTCCAGGATAAGTTTTCCAAATTATTCCTTGGAAGTTCAAGTAAAACAGCCCAAGTTAACCAGTCACTTTGAGAGCCAGGCTGGTTTCAAGACCAATGGATGAACAAAGGCATCTTACTTTTGTGTGACCCTTAGTAGTATTAATAAGGACGTTGGAAGGAGCTTAGAAGTCCCTCTCAAGGTTCCATTTGAAGCACCAGACAGCCAAAACAACCCCAAAGAAAACTGCTCAAACAATGCCATTTCAGGAAAGGAGACAAACTTACTTTTCAGTTGCTTTTTCTGAAGTTGTTGCAGTCTGTTTTGCTCGTCTTACTAGTAGACTTTTGTATCTCATTTGTTGTTATTTCAAGGGTCCTTTAAGCCCTTAGATGTAGTCTTATGTTGGATGGTGAGGATCTTTTGTAATGCTCTATATAAAGAGCCTTTTGCCTTGAAAGAAACTCAGAATGCTGAATGATAAAACCAGAGTTTTCACTCTTTCTTTGTTAACCTGTGCCAGTCTTGGTTAGCTCAAAACCCTCAACAAAACTTGTGCTAGTCTTAGTTTGTTGGCCTGAGTTAGGAGTCATTCACTTGTGCTTGTCTTAGTGAGTGAGTTTAGCTTGGGATTCACTGCATTTAGAGCTACCTGTGCTTGTCTTGGTAGCCCTGAAATAATACAGGTTATCTGTTAACAACCCGAAAAGTACCCGATTTTTCTAGTAAAAATATTTACTAACACTTTTCAGTAGAACTTAAGTTTTTAAAATAGGAATTTTTGTTCCGAGTCTTATTTTGAAATTCCGCGTTCGTATTTGGAATTTTTGAGGGATTCCATGAAAAGACCGTTTTTAGTCATCTTTGACTTTTCTTGACTTTTAAGTCGTCTTGGACTTTTCTTGACTTTTTAAAAGTCGTCATTGACTTTTCTTGACTTTTAAGTCGTCCTAAACTTTTCTTGACTTTTAAGTCATCTTTGACTTTTCTCGACTTTTAAGTCGACTTTGACTTTCGTTGATTTTTCCCGACTCGACTGATAAGTTTGAAGAGACCGAAATTTTATTTAAAAAAATCATATTTTTGATTTATTTTTATTTAGATTTATTAAGATTTATCATAATTTAATATAATTATTTTGAATTTATTCGGAATTTAAAGAATAACTTTTACGGTTTTTAGCCGAACATCATTTAACTATTCCCGACTCATCGTAAATCCCGTAACAAACTCGAAACTCGACTTTGGCATGAGTCACGCGCCCATGTCATCGTTTTCCACTCACTTAAGATATTTTAATTCTTTCGATTAAACTAATACAAATATCTTAGATATTTGTTACTTTATCGATCCGTCAACGGAGATTTCGCAAATCGTTTACAAAACAGACCCGGCAAGCCCCTAACCCACACGGCTCTCCTCTCCTTTCCTCTCCTCTCTTAGACCTTGATATTTCATTACTTTTGATTATAATATCATAATATCTAGATATTATTTCACTTTATCGATCAGTTAACGAAAATTACGCAAAACGCTCGAAATCAGATCCGTCTGCTCACCATTCCACACGGCTCCTAAGTCCTCTAATAGGACTAGATATTTGTCTTTCTTTTGATTATTAATAGCATAATATCTTGATATTTAGTATAATTAACTTTATCGTTAATTATATTTAATCGTTTACCGTAAAATAATTATTAAACGCGAGTCAATTACGTAACAACAATTTCAAAACCCGACATCCTTATTTGTCTATAAACACACGGCTCAACCCACACTCTTACTCACTAACAACTTTTCATTTTACAATAAATCAAATAAAGATCAAAATATCACTTTCTTTAATCGTTCTTCGTGTTCTTCGTCGTTCATCGTTTGTTCTTCATCGTTCTTGAGCAAAACCTTCATAAAATCTTCATTTCTTACTTAAATCCTTCCTATCTTATATTTCTATACTCTCCTCTTCGCTCTCCATCTTCACGTACGGTTTAATTTCAATTCCGTCAAGATCGTTTTCAACACTTTAATTATGAGAAATTAAGTTTTAAGTTCTAATAATTTTTTTCTTGTCATTTCTTATAGGGGAAGATTTTGAAGACGAGTTTGGAGACTCGTATATTTTGGGTGAAGATTAGTAGAAGGGTTCTTATTATATATATACTTCTTATTATTTTGGTGCTAATTGTTTGGCTAGCTAAGGTAACAATTCCGATTTACTCGACGAATTAATGTCACATAGCTTTAGTTTTTGTTCATGTTATGGTTATTTATGATGTTAGTTAGTAACATAGCCTTTAGTTTTGTTTCTTTTGATTTTGGTTCATCTTTGTTTTTGGTTCATGTTTTTATGATTTGTGGATTTTTAGTAGTAATATGATAAGGAGTTGTTTTTATCATCTTGATGAATTTTGATGATTTTTATTAAGTTATGATTTTTATGTTGTCTAGGAAATTTTTAATATGTTTAGTATTCTTGATGAATTTTGATGATTATTCATAATAATGATTTTTGTATGATGATGGTTAGATTTGTTGTTAAAATAGTTGTTTGATGATTAAAACATGTTGGAAATATTTTGGTAGATGTTGTTGTTGGGAACCGTGTAGGGTGGCAGCCAAACCGAACTAAACCAGACCGGTCCAGGCCGGTTCAGACCCGGTCTGGGTTGGTCCATGGTGGGTCCGGGTTTTGGTCTTCGGGTTGTGTCGATGTTTGATTGTTTAATTGTTGTTTTGACGGGTTTTAATTATGTTAAGCATGCGGGAAAATATTAGAAATCGGTTTTAGAAAAATTAAAGCAAAACAGCCATTTTTGTCAAAACAGGCCGTGGGGCCCATCCAGGCCCATGTGGGGTCCGGCCCAACTCAGCCCGTGGGTCCCACTTTGGGACTTGTGACTGTTTTTGAGTTATCGTCATTTTTATCGCGTTTTGTAATAATTAGCAAGCGAGAAATATTAATAAGTAAAATATTTAATTAAAAAGGTTTTTCATAAAATTATTATTTCTCACATGTTAGAAATTATAAGACGAGATCGTAGTTTAAATTTATATTCTTTAAGTCAAACGGGTTTTTGGGATGTTGTAATATTTCACATGTTAGAAGTTTTAATAAAATAACATGTATTGAATATGTTGATTTTTATGATTAAGTCTATGTGATAAAGACTCTGTTTCTAGCCGGTTCGACCAAACGGGTTTGGTCAAACTAAGATCTAGTCAGCCCCGTTTTGACTGATGACCCGTCGCGGGACTCGGGTCGGGGATTTGTCTGCAAGTAAGGTTGTATTTAATTAATGAATTAGCCTTAGTAGATATGAGGCGATATGATATTTGATTATTATTTATCTGCAATTAGTCACATGATAGGATGTTTTTTCCGTGACTGTTTGATTATATGGTTGGTGTCGTGTTGACTAAGTACCCATAGAGAATTATGAGTATATGGCGTCTTGACCATTCTAATTCTAAATGAGTATCTTGGACCATGACATTGATAGGCCCTTACTATCTTTAACGAGTATATAGTTCACTGCTTGATAGCTTTTGTGTCACGGCCTGGGGGGCTTATCTCCAAGTCGGGGCATGGCATCCTAAGAGTTCCGCTTTGGGAAGGGAGCCAGCTTAAGTACTAGCCATCTTTGCTTAGGGGGTCGCCTAGTAGAGTTTCTCGTGTACGGTTATGTCATGAGACGGGGAATGGAATAGCTGTTGTCGCTAGGTCTGATCAGTCTAGGACTAGGATGTTTTCCTACCTTGTGGTATAGCCTCGAGTTACAGAAGTCGACTATTGACTGGACTAAGAACTTATGCCTGTTTGTAGAAGTATTTTTCTTTCATGTTTGTATGATTCTATGAGTTCTAGAAGGTGAGATGCAAGCCGGCTAGGATTGATAGAGTTTGGATTACCGATTGTTAACTGATTCCCATGATTACGTGTTGATTAGGGTTTGAGTGTATCACGGCCATGTTTCTGAGAGGAACCTCTGAGCTAGCATACCAGCTTCCCTACCTCGAGTTATAGTTTATTATCGGTTTCACATGATAGCTTTCACATGCTAGGTTATTTGTTAGTTATTTGTTTCCTAACATGAAAAGCATATCATATATGTTTAAGTTTTGTATTTTCCATATACATTGCTTTTATGTTATTCATGTTTCATTAAACTCGACATTTCGTGGCTGGGAGAACTCGGAGTTACTCCCCACTGACTGTGGCTCCGTGTTTATATTTAATGCGGTTGGCAGGTTTGTGATGCATACATTGGGTACATTGACGAGCTAGCGAGCGAAGTATTTACCTTGGACCTATATTCGTTTCTTAGATTGTATATTATTATACACTCTTTTATTTCCGTATTTATACGGGAGATATGTCTCCCGTCTTGTATAATTCTTATGTAAAATATTAGTTTCCTTTTTGTATGAACCTTTTTATTTTATGACACCCTTTGTTATGTATTAAATTATTTTTTTTCTTTCCGTAAATTTGAGGGTGTCACAGTTGGTATCAGAGCATTTTTGCTCCCGACGCACGTTTGTGTACCCTTGTATAAATAACTTGACCTTAATAAAATAAGAAACTTGTGAGATAGAATGGTAGGATGGGTAGATTAGGATTTATGTTGTAGTCTATTTGTTTATGCTAATTGTTAGGAGAAACTTAATTTGTTTTGTTTTCTTATGAAGATGGTTGGACCTCGTACAGAAGAGATCTGTGTTACCTAGAAGGAGTATCCTCTACCGAAGATTTGAAGATTTACAAGCCTAATTGAAGTTAATTCCTTCTTCATCTAGAATTCTCTCGTCCTTATTGGATTATACTCTCTTCCTTCTATTTAAGAGCTTCTTTCTCTTCCAACCTTTTTACCTCTTGGAAATTACTCTTAATAGTTCCTGCATTATACCATTGGTATCCTTACCTCCCTCTTGTAACATTTTTATGGATGTCATCACCATCGGATTGTGGTATATTATACTTAGTCGGAAGAACTTTGAATCTTGTGGAATATTAGTGTTTGTTAGAATGAACTTGAGATTTGAGGAAATGGTATAGATCTAATTTCACCCTATGGTGGTGAGAGTGGGTATCCTTGAGGAAAGTGTGGTAAGGTTTGTTTAATGATTTTAAGGCTTGAAGCTTGTCATGACTTGTGTGTAAATAGTTCATGATATTCGAAGGTGTAAAGTCGAATGAGTTGGCTATTACTTCTTAACTCATTGGTAATTTAGTCTTTTGGAATTAGAAGTTTAGTATTGGTTTGAAGACCATGCTTATGATATGTCTATTTTGGAGTAAATAAGAAGTTTCGAATATGGTACCTAGCCATCCTATTAAGCTAGTTCCGTGTTTAGATGATTATAAGGATTTGAGGATAAACTTAGGAGGAAAGTCTCTTAGTGGTTTTAGACTATGAAAACTTGAAGTTGCAATATCATTTCTTTTGAGGATCGAATCAAGCATAATGGTGGTTAGTTGTTGGGGTTAAGGATTTTAGTGGTTCTTTAAAGGTTACTTGGAAAAATAGTTGTTTTAAATGTTGGGCCCTAATGGGAATAATTACCTTGAGGAATTTTGGATTTGGATGACCAAACTTGAGGAATATTGTTATAAGCAAAAAAAAAAAAAAAAAAAACCGATGTATTGAGAGTTTAGAAGAGATAGATAAATTGATTACGGTCACATTTGCCTATGTTTGGCAACAGTTAAGTGAAATAAGTTTTGAGTGACTAATCTCTTTGAGTTTTCGAGATTCAACTTTTGAGGATGAGAGGGTTCATTGTAAATAAGTTGGGGTAATGAATTTTTGGAATAAATTGGATTAAGGGATTTCATCGTAAGTTCTTTACTTTGTGGTGGTTAGCGGTCTTGTTTCCTTAATTATAAATATTGTGATGGTGATTTCCAATAATAGTTTCGATGGACCTTAGAAGATTCTAATGGAATTTGAATAATTGGGAGTTGTTACTCAATGTGTCATACTTATGAAATATTTTGGTAGGAATCGGATGATTGAAAATGTTGAGGATATAGTGCACTCTCTTCAGGATTAGATTTGGTTGCAGTTAGTAGTAACGAGTTTCGATCGACATTGGAATTTTCATAGATGGAAGGTAGTATGGTGGTAAATTTTTCCTTCTTTCTTCTTTCTTTCTATTCGATTTATTCTTTCGAATATTTCGTTCCTTCTATCAATTGTCATCTCGTATAGATAGGATATTAGAAGCTTTAGTTAGAAGTTTTAGGTATAGATAGTAGTGTTATTACTTTTACTATAGAATTTTTGAATTAAAAGCTTTTAGAAATGTTTTATGATTTCAAGTATTTTACCATCAAGGAGTGTTGAAACTTGTTATTGGAGACGTTCGATAACTAGTTTTCTCATTTATTGATGCGAAAATGTATCTTTTAAAGTCTTTGACTTGGAACGTCGATGTTCTTAAACTGCAGATGAGAACCCTCCGTTCCATTGATAAGACCCAGTATTTTTATTACAAGTATATTTTTAACAGTTTCGAAATAGACCTACATATATGTTACGTTCCTTCTTCTAAGTTTCGAGGACGAAACTTTTTAAAAGGAGGGGTGATTGTAACAACCCGAAAAGTACCCAATTTGCTTAAGCAATAGCTTATGGATACTTTTCAGTAGAACTTAAGTTTTTAATATAGGAAATTTTGTTCCGAGTCGTATTTTGAAATTCCGCGTTCGTATTTGGAATTTTTGAGAGATTTCATGAAAAGACCGTTTTTGGGTCATCTTTGACTTTTCTTGACTTTTAAATCGTCTTTGACTTTTACTTGACTTTTTAAAGTCGTCATTTATTTTTTTTATTTATTTTTAAGTCGTCTTAAACTTTTCTGAACTTTTAAGCCATTTTGACTTTTTCCGACTTTTTAGTCGATTTTGACTTTCGTTGACTTTTCCCGACTCGTCTTGCGATTTTGAAGACCGAAATTTTATTTAAAAAAATAATATTTTTGATTTATTTTTATTTCGATTTATTAAGAGTTGTCATAATTTAATAAAATTATTTAGAATTTATTTGGAATTTAAAGAATAACTTTTACGGTTTTTAACCAATCGTCATTTAACTATTCACGACGCATCGTAAAGCGCGCAACAAAATCGAAACTCGACTTTGGCATGAGTCACGAGGCCATGTCATCGTTTTCCACTCACGATTGGATATTTTAATTGATTCGATTAAAATAATACAAATATCTTAGATATTTGTTACTTTATCGATCCGTCAACGGAGATTACGCAAATCGAGCAAAAACAGATCCGTTGTCTCACCATACCACACGGCTCTCCTCTCCTTTTTCCCTCCTCTAATAGACTTTGATATTTTCATTACTTTTGATTAATATATCATAATATCTAGTTCACTATTCGCTTTATCGATCAGTTAACGAAAACTACGCAAAACGCTCGAAATCGGACCCGACAAGCACAATTCCACACGGCACACTTACCCACTCTTAAGCCTTGATATTTTCATTATTTTACATTTTTAATCTCATAATATCTTGATATTAACTTTATCGTAAATTATATTTAATCGTTTACCGTAAAACAATTATTAAACGCGAGTCAATTACGGAACAACAATTTCAAAACTCGACACCTTTATGTGTCTATAAACACACGGCACACATCCACCCATATGACTCACAAACAACTTTTCATCTTTCAACAAATCAAATAAAGATCAAAACATCACTTTATTTAATCGTTCTTCGTGTTCTTCATCGTTCATCAACCGTTCTTCATCGTTCTTGAGCAAAACCTCCATAAATCCTTCATTTCTTAATTAAATCCTTCCTAATTTATATTTCTAGGATCTCCTCTTCGCTCTCCATCTTCTAGTACAGTTTATTTTCAATTCCGTCAAAATCGTTTTCAACATTTAATTATGGAAAATTTAGTTTAAGTTCTAATAATTGTTTTTCTTGTTATTTCTTATAGGAGAAGAGTTTGAAGACGAATTTGGGGACTCTTATATTTTGGGTGAAGACTAGTAGAAGGGTTTCTTAATTATTACTTCTTATTATTATTTTGTGCTAAGTGGATTTTGCTAGCTAAGGTAACCATTCCGATTTACTCGACGAATAAATGTCACATAGCCTTTAGGTTTTAGTTTATGTTCATATTATGTTTATTTAGGATTTGAGTTAGTAGTATAGCCTTAAGTTTTATTTATTTGGTTTTTTGGTTCATCTTTATTTTTGGTTCATATTATGATGATTTATGATTTTTAGTTAGTATTATGTTTTATGGACTTTTTATGGTGTTTTATGATTCCTTATGATTTTTATGTTTTATGGAATATTATTGTTGTTTTATGATTTTGATGATTTTTAAGTTGAAGTAAATTTTATGATGAATTATTGTTTTTGGTAAATTTTAAGTTGTAGGAAAGTTTTATGATGATTTTTGGTTCTTGATGATTTTTAAGTTATAGTAAAGTTTTATGTATATTTATTGTTCTTGATGAATTTTAATGATTTTAACAAGTTATGATTTTATTGTTGTTTATGAAATTTTAACAAATTTAATGTTCTTGACAAATTTTGATGATTTTGACTAAGTTATGATTTTGTATGAATGTTGTTAAAATGGTTGTTTGATAATTAAAAACATGTTGGAATTGATTTGATGTTGTTTATGGGTGAACCGTGTGAAGGGGACTGAACCGGGTCCAAACCAGACCGGTCCAGGCCGGTTCAGACCCGGTCTGGGTTGGTAAAGGGGGGTCCGGGTTTTGGTCTTTGGGTTGTGTCGATGTTTGATTGATTGGTTGTTGTTTTGACGGGTTTTAATTATGTTAAGCATGCGGGAAAATATTAGAAAACGGTTTTAGAAAAATTAAAGCAAAACAGCCTTTTTGAAGCCAAAACAGCCCGTGGGCCCATCCAGGCCCATATTGGGTCCGGCCCATTTCAGCCCGTGGGTCCCACCTTGGGAATCGTGTCGGTTTTTGAGTTATCGTCATTTTTATCGTGTTTTGTAATATTTAGCAAGTGGGAAATATTAATAAGTAAAATATTTAATTAAAAAGGTTTTCATAAAATTATTATTTCTCACATGTTAGAAATTATAATACGAGATTAGTTTACGTTGAAATCATTAAGTCAAGCGGGTTTTGGGTATAATATGATAATTCACATGTTAGATGTAGTAATAAAATAACATGTAATGAATATGTGATGTATGTTTATGTGATAAGACTCTGCGTCTAGCCGGTTTGATCAAACGGGTTTGGTCAAACTAAGATCTAGTCAGCCCCGTTTTGACTGATGACCCGTCGCGGGACTCGGGTCGGGGATTTGTCTTCAGGTAAGGTTTTATTTAATGAATGAATGAATGAGCCTTCGTAGATATGAGGCGATATGATATTTGAATATGATTTATGTGCAATTAGTCACATGATAGGAAGTTTTCCCGTGACTGTTTGATTATATGGTTGGTGTCGTGTTGACTAAGTACCCATAGAGAATTATGAGTATATGGCGTCTTGACCATTTAATTCTAAATGAGTATCTTGGACCATGACATTGATAGGCCTTACTATCTTTAACGAGTATATAGTTCATGGTTAATAGCTTTTGTGTACTGGCTTGGGCCTTTTGATACCAAGCCGGGGGCATGGCTGCCTAATTGTTTCCACTTTGGGAAATGAGCCAGCTTAAGTACTAGCCATCTCTGCTTAGGGGGTCGCCTAGTAGAGTTTCTCATAGACGGTTATGTCATGGGACGGGGAATGGAATAGCTGTTGTCGCTAGGTCTGCTCAGTCTAGGACTAGGATGTTTTCCTACCTTGTGGTATAGCCTCGAGTTACAGAAGTCGACTATTGACTGGACTAAGAACTTATGCCTGTTTCTAGACGGATTGGTCCTTTCATGTTTGATGATTCTATGAATCTTAGAAGGTGAGATGCAAGCCGGCTAAGGTTGATAGAGTTTGGATTACCGGTTGTTAACTGATTCACCTGATAGTTTGCATGAGTAGCTTAGCCTTCACATGCTAGGTTATATGTTAGTTATTTGTTTCATAACATGATAAGCATATCGTATATGTTAAGGTTTTGTATTTTCCATATACATTGCTTTTATGTTATTCATGTTTTATTAAACTCGACATTTCGTGGCTGGGAGAACTCGGAGTTACTCCCCACTGACTGTGGCTTCCGTGTTTATATTTAATGCCGTTGGCAGGTTTGTGATGCATACATTGGGTACATTGACGAGCTAGCGAGCAAAGTATTTACCTTGGACCTATATTCGGTTCTTAGATTGTATATTATTATATACTCTTTTTATTTCTGTATTTATACGGGAGATATGTCTCCCGTCTTGTATATTTCTTTTGTATAATATTATTTCCGTTTTGTAATGAACCTTTTTTATTTATGACACCTTCGTTATGTATTCTCATATTTTATTTAGTTAAATTATTTTTTTTCTTTCCGCAAATTTGAGGGTGTCACAAATTAAATCGATTTGATTTCATTTGCTAAATATTACGGTTTAATCATAACCATTATGAAATAAAACCAAAATAAAAATAAACATCATAAAATTTGAAACCAAAAATTTTGTACATTCTGGAACAATTCCAGGAACTATAAAAATAAAAAACATTTGCTCAAAAAATTTAAATTAATTTTATGAACAAATAGCTTTGTATTTAATGGTTTTATCTAATAAAAACATTAGATATAGTAAAACAGTGAAACAAATTATTAAATTTCACCAAGAGTATCTACATCAGAATGTAAAATGTACAAAAAATTTTCAAGACCAGAAATGGAAGTTTCAATTTTATGAACATTACAATCTCATATTATCGACTTTTATCGTATAAAAATCAATGAACATGAAATACATAAGTAAAATTCACGAAATTTTACATACAATATGTAAGAAATGCATGTGAGAGCATATTAAAATTTCATGGCCAGAATCAACATGCAACTATTTTTAGTTAACTTTTAACTCATAAAATGCATGTTAACTCGGTTTAAACGCCAAAAATCAAAATAAATAGCAAATTAATCCCTAAAATCACGAAATTTGACCAACTCAATAATAATCAATCTTAATTAGACTCTTCTAATTAATTGCTAAATTACTTGTTAATTTAGTATTTAATGATCTATGTAACATGCATGCAAATATAAAGACATTTATATAAAAGAAGAAATTTCCTCACATTGATATGGAAATTATATGGGCACAAACCAGAAATCCTTCTTGTTTGTTCTTGGCTATAAATATGGATGAACACATGCCATCTCCAAACTAGCAAGATCCTCCTTCAAGTTGCACCAAGATTAACCCAAATCATCTACCCTTATTATTAACTAGATAATAAGATAGATATAATACTACTAATATTATGACTATATTACTACACTAGTAATACTTAGTAAATATTAGTATATGAGAGTTTTTAGTGAGAAGAAGAGTTTTAGAGAGAAGTTAAACAAATTGAACAAAAATGAAGTGATCAATGATGAACAACAATTATCCATCAAGAAGCCAAAATGGCCGGATGATATAGTCCAAATATGGACTATTATTTTGTTCAATTTTTGTCACATGCATTAGAGTGGAGTGTTGTAGTATATATGATGATTATTCTTACTTGTAATGTCACTTTCATAAGTAACTAAATAGTAAAAACAAGAACAAAATCATCACCCTTCTAACTACATACCAACCGGTCCATTATGGCCTAGTTTGGTCCATTTTGATTTTTGATATTTGTCTCACAAATACTTATTGATCATATGGTTAATTATCTTGTTTAAATTAAGTGTTAATTTGATCATATAACAGTTATATGACTCAATTAAATAAATAATATGTACTTAACATTTTAAGTAATATTTTACCATTATATCAATATATAATGGGTCCCACAATGCTTAGTTAATTTATTTTACAACTCCTTGTAAATATAATTAACTAATTACCTCTATCTCAAACCTCAACTAATTTAGTAATTTAACGATTAATTACTAAGTTAAATCTTATTTAATAGTATTAAAATAAGATATAAATTTATTAGTCAATTATCGCATAATTGAAAAATAAGCTTAATCGAATTTGAGTTCTTAACCCAATTTCTAACAATTAACTCTCGTACATATCGAATATATGTAATGTACTAATTAACTGTATCGTATACAAATAATTAGTTACTATTTGGATTTCATCCTTTAGGTGTGACCAAAAGGGATCAGTTGATCACCGCCGTCAAACGACAATAACGTCAAACTCTAGTTAGCCAACCGTTATTGATTTACGTTAATTAACTGACTAATCATATATATAGTCAATAATTATCCCAATTATATTCCATAATAAGATTTATTATGTGGCGCACTATTGTGGAGGACACCTACTTCAGATTTCTCCTTTATAAGGAGAGGTTCGTGGTCACTTTTAAGGCACGCGAGTGTTCCGCCCTTTCTTTTCTCTCTCTTTGCATTTTAGACCTTGCTCTAAGCATTTTGAAAATTACGTGGTTGATCAATCGACCACGTAAGCTCAGATCCTTCTGGGTTCTCGTCACGTTATTGCATTGACCTACCAATTTGACCAACTCAATAATAATCAATCTTAATTAATCAATTGATCCTCTAACGAGGGCACTTTCTTTACATTCGAGTCGAACTTTCGCTAAATCGTAACTTTAGTACATATCTCATTTCGCCAACATGCAAATCTGAGGGTGTTTAATCCATCTTTTGTATCACCGTTAATATGTCTTTAGATAATTTTATTCTTTTCTTTCTTTTCTTTAAGTCTTCCGTTTTGGATATATTTCCGACATAGATCCCGTATTCTTTGTTATCAATTGTAGTATTTATTTTATATTTCTTATTAATCATTGTATTGTATGATTCTTTGGATGATTTAATTGTCTTCCCACATGCAATTGATTCTTAAATCCCAATTTGACACAATTGCTTGGTAAATTACATGTTCAACCGACATAATCTTAGTTCACATGTTAGGGTTAAAACGTGGTTGTTGCATTGCATGCATATAACCGACAACATATCGAGTACATAGGAGTTCCCTCATCATTAGTAGAGGCCTCTAATGAGGCGGGTGAGATTAGGTGTTCGATTGAAGAACTTCCTAATACGTACCCTCAACCCTTACTCCAGATCTCTGTGAACATCTGTGTTCAGTGGCATCCACGAGAGTCATTCTCGACATAGAATGCTAAGGGTAACGAGTTGTTAGTGTTCATGTGATTACTTTGTGTCTTGACATGGCATATAATTTTCGAACGGTTCCAACTTCCCACAAAAGTTGGTGGTGACTCCACAAATGCGTGTTTTCACGCTTGTCCCTCGTTTCTCCATCCGCGGTTCCCCGAGCACCACGCCTTAGAAAGGATCCCGAATTTGTGTATCACAGTTTGGCGACTCCGCTGGGGATTATACACTTACGTGTTACCCAGGGTGAAACTTGAGCAAGGTTAGGGAATAGTATGTAGGAGACAGTCGTCGGTTTTCATTACTCGACCCTCCTGGGTCGTTTTATTTCGTCATCCTAGGCCTAACCCAACCCTTTCGACCAATCATCCTGTTTGGACGGTCCAAATTCTTATATGGGCCTAAGGATGGATAGCGATTGACGTCAACCATACCACGGTGTTTACTCATGTTAGCACAACGGCTTTCACTACTCGAGGAAATGGACTAGGAACCGACCTTACTCATGTTTGGCACGGGCCCCTCCATCGACCTTGGGTTTGATTGCTTGGTATAGCAACCTACTCTTTTAAGAGAAATCCCTTTTAAATGCACTCAACATACTGTGACTCTGCCTTTTTAAATGTGTATAACCCTTACATGATCACCATTTTTGTAAATAAATCATGACAAGTTCTTTCAAAATAAAAATTCTCTTTAAATCTGTAAAACATTTTCGAAGGTGCCCTAAAGTAGCGCGAAATGATTCAAAACTGTGTCCAAGTGTCTAGTCAAAATCAGTTCTCCACTTCGAGTCAACACTCCTAAAACCACACTGCGGTGGTCTAGGACTAGTGTTTTAAAAAACTAGTCATTTTCAATACTCACTTAGCGCAGTGGCACACTCCCACTTCACAAGTCGAGTCTTCCTCCACTTCGAGTCGCCACTCATTTCCAAATTAGTCATTTTCAAAATTCACTTAGACAGAGTGGCACACTCGCACTTCACAAGTCGAGTCTTTTCGAGTAAGTGTGGTAGAATGGTCGATCGTGTTCTGATTCGTCGTCAGTCTCTTGCTCAGTTTTCAAGATGCTTGGAGCTAGTCAAGCAAATATCCGTGCGCCAAACCAGGATGATAATGATCAAATCCTAGATGCGCTCATCCTTCTCTAGACAAGTCAAGACCAAACTTATGCTCGCCTCAATGCCATGGAGGATCGAATTGTCGCCATGGGAACTAGACTTCCTCCTGTATACATACCCCACAGTGTGCATGGTGACTTTCCATCTTTCGAGGGGCAACGCGAAGTCAATCCCAAGCCAGTTCCTACCGACCCTGGAAAGTGACTTCAATACTTGGAAGAGCAACTAATGTATCTCAAACGAGATGACATTTATAGGGAGAACAATCGCAAGTATGAAGCGGTGAACACACAATTACCAACCAACTTCAACTTGAGTGACATCCCAAAATTCGAGGGGCATGAGAACCATTTAGATCAAATTCAAGTCAGTAAGCGCACTCTAGGGGTTCTTACCCAAAATGAGAAAGAAGGATTCACCGACTTCCTAAATAAGCGATGGAAAACTAGGACACAGCTTGTTGAACGTCCAGATGAAGCTACTCTTGTAAAGAAATTCGTGGACATCCTGAGACCCGTTTATGCAAACCATTTGAGATACCAAAATATAAATTCTTCCAAAGACTTGACTGTGCTAAGAACAAGAAGTGAAAACGATATCCGAAAAGAGCTCTTGTCCAAAACGATAGGTCGTGGGTATCAAGGTTCAACGAGTCGTTCTTATGGCTCCACCAATAAACCCGATGAGGTCAAATCTGTCAAACCATCCATGAAGAGCAACCCTCAAAGGAATTTCACCAACCTTGGCGACACATATTCCAATGCTTTGGAAAGATTGATACAACAAGGCAAAATTCGACCTATAGGACCTACACCTGACCCGGAAAAGAAAGGTAGGCTCTCGGAAGGAGAAGCTAATGGCGAATATCACATAGGCAAAGGACACGATACAGAGCAATGCTACAAGTTGAAACATGTCATCCAAGATATGATTGAAGACGGTCGTCTACCCCTACCTCCTGGTAGGAAGCCCAACAACACCAAGAATCCTCTTGGACTTCTAACGATCACAGATGAGGAATCCACCTTGGATTGCTCACATCTCATCTCCCTAGATGAAGATGAGATTAATATGCTTAAAAATGCGGATAAGGTATGAAAGTCCATAGACCTTAATTAGACTCTTCTAATTAATTGCTAAATTACTTGTTAATTTAGTATTTAATGATATATGTAACATGCATGCAAATATAAAGACATTTATATAAAAGAAGAAATTTCCTCACATTGATATGGAAATTATATGGGCACAACAAGAACTCCTTCTTGTTGTTCTTGAGCTATAAATATGGATGAACACATGAAATCTCCAAACTAGAAGACCTCCTTCAAGTTGCACCAAGATTAACCCAAATAATCTACCCTTATTCAACCGCGTCAAAAGGATGAGTGACTCTTCTACTTTCAAGAACGTTCCAAACAAAATAACTTCCAAAGAGGCCACCTCGGTCAAGCTCCAAAAGACTGAGGAAGAGAGATCAAAGGATAAAGATGTGAACCAGTTCGTGAAGGAACAAAGGCTCCAACCTGGGTACATCAAGATACGGAAAGAGTTAGAAAAAGCTCGAAAAAGGTTAGTTGCACGGTATCCGGATTTCATCAGGAATCCCTCTGAAGCCATAACTCTTAGAGGCACAGTCGAGTCGTCATCGGCATTCAGGGTCGGTGCTTATAAGGACTTGATGGTAGGGTACATATTGAAAGTCCTAGACCTCTTATTAGACTCCTCTAACTAGCTTATTAAATTACATTAACTTAATGATTTAGGATCTAGTTATCAGGCATGCAAATATAAAAGCATAAAAGAAAAGATAAGACGAAAACATCCTTACATTGGGATTTTTCGGTTAAATAAGGGAACAATAAGAACTCCTTCTTATTGTTCTTGAGCATGTAATTAGTGGATGATCCTCCATAAAACAACCTTCAAAGTAGAAGGTCTCCTTCTTGTTGAACCCAAGAATCCACCCAAATTATCTTAGCTTATTATTAACTAGATAATAAGTAAGAAATTATATTACTAATATTTTTTTATTACTACACTATTAATATGATATGAATATTAGTTTTCATGTGAGTTTTTGAGAGATGTTGATTTTAGAAAGAGAAGTAAGAATAAGCATGTTTAAGTAGTAGGAAAAATGAACAACAATTGTCCCTTTTAAAGGCTCTTAGGCCGGCACTACCAAGCCACATAAGGCTCTTATTTTGATTATTTTATTCACATTCAAATGACTTGAGTGTAGGTGGTAATTGTAATGATAATGATGTCATAACATAAGGTGGAGTGTAGAATTGGATGAGAACAATCATCATTGATCTCCACTAGCACTATATCCGGCCTCCACATGTGAAATGTGGTCTATTTTGATTTTTGATATTTGTCCCACAAATACTTATAATCATATGCTTAATTATCTTGTATAATTAAGTGTTAATTTGATCATAAAACAATTATATGCTTAAATTAATAATCAATATACACTCAACTTTGAAGTGATATTTTACCAGTATATCAATATATAATGGGCCTCACAATTTCCAGTTAACTTATTTTACAACTCTTTGTAAACATAATTAACTAATTACCTCTACCTCAAAATATATGCATAACTTAACTAATTTAATGAATTAACGATTAATCACTAAATTAAATCTTATTTAATCGTATTAAAATAAGACGTAAAATTTATTCAGTTAGTTATCGTATAATGGACTAATAAACTTAAGTAGAATGAGTTCCTAACTCAATTTCCAATAAATAACTCTCGTAACTAAACGTACATATCAAATATATGTAATGTGCTAATAAAATATATCATATACAAATAATTAGTTCTACTATTTGGGTTTCATCCTATAGGTGTAATCTAAAGGGATCAGATGATCACCGCCGTCATACGACAATAACGTCTAACTCTAGTCAGCTGAACGTTACCGATTTACGTTAATCAACTGACGTGGAGTATCAAAATATACTAATCATGCCACGTATATTCCAAATGAGATTTATTATATAAATGCACTATTGTGGAGGACACTTACTCCAACAATCTCCTACTTGTCCGATACAAGTTGGGAATTTAGGAACACTATTGCGGAGGACTCCTCCTCCTACAATATCTGCCACTTGTCTCGACA